>JACMIF010001404.1:0-24111 GCA_014805445.1 Diplogasteroides magnus | reverse complement strand
AGCCAAATTCATTTCTGATCCTTCCATCCTCCGCGGAGCGGTTGTCTATCGCTCGTTGAGACAACAGCTCCGCGGAGGATGGAAGGATCAGAAATGAATTTGACTACCGATTTAGAAACTCTACTAATAACAACACACTCTTTGCTCTAGTTTCTTTCACAATTGTCTACGTCACCTCATACACAATTATTATCATTATGCGCAGAAAGGTTGGTTTCTCGTGTTTCATATTCATAACAGTATTGCTCTCATAAACGAGGATTAATTATTTTCAGGTCGTCACAACATTGAAAAAAGCCGAAATCAACATGAGCGAGAAAACCAGAAACAGCAATCTATTGATAAAAGTGGGTCTATTTTCTCGGGTTGTCTATTTGACTGAATAGGACTGTTCGCAGGCTCTTCGCGGTTTTCACTCGACAGCCTCGGACTATTCAGTCTCTGTAATTACCTCATGCATAATTCCCGAGACTAAATAGTCCGAGACTGCTGAATCATTGTAGTTTTTATCGTATGACTTCAGTGGGGACTGATATGTCAAATGTGAAAACCGATTTTATCGAATTCTTCTCAAAATTGTCTACTCCTACTCTCAGAAATCGCACTTCAGATATAGCTATCGGTTGAAATCTTTTTCAAGTTGAGGAGGAAGCTCTTCCCCTTGCGAAACGCTCAGGATACAGCTATAATGGCCACCTGTTAATGATATTTTACAAAACACAGATTATGAGATGGATACATTGGAATCTGCAACGTCTTCCTGAAACAAAATCTTCTTCAGATTCTCTTCGTCGAGCACGAAAATTCCCTTTTCACGCTGAATTGTGGGATGATAATGAAATATGAAAAATTCACTCCCGAACCTTTACAATCTGTAGAGCCTCTTGTTTCTCTTGTGTATGGACTGATGCAGACATCGGAAATTCAGTATTTTGAATTCGAAGGTAGTGTGTGCAATAGAGAGAAGAATTAAGAAGGTTATGCGCAATCGTATGAAAGACGGTTCGAAGTGACGATGATTAGGATGATATCGGTGTAGACATACGACATCGAGACAATCGTGAATGGACCGTCGGGGCATCTTTGCCTTTTTGTTTCACTCCTTGCAATGGCATGCACTTGGCTGATTTTGATGTCATTTATATAATGCAAGCTTTGAATATTTCGCTGGGGAGTAGTAAAAGAAAGGCGCTGATTCCGTGCGCCGGCGCCAGTCACTGTACGAATGGTCCCTTGGTGATTGGCCACGGTGAACACTGTTCTCCTCTCCAAGCAATGTTCAGCGCTGTTCTTTTTGTCCTGTTGGCAGAATACGAATTCAATATCGAAGCACCGAAGAATCAAATTACCCAGCTTTCTCTCTCACGAGAGAATTAGAAACGAATAATCGTGCTGTTTGTGCGGTTATGGTTTGGTGATCGGTGATATGAGGGGGCTGAAATGCTCCATTACCGTTTTCAAGCAGAAACGACAGAGATAAGGGTTTATGGTTGCGAGCTCCTTTTCATTTGTAGCATCATGAATAATCTAGCAGCTGGAAATTTTCTAAATCACTTCATCTCCACCGCAAATACCGATGTCCTTGATGTTTACCACTCACGGCATCAAGCAAAATACTAAAGTATAGTCTAAATATACGGTACAGATAATACATTCCTCAAACCAACTTACTAGAGATCGCGAATCGACTCTCGAAGTACATTCCTGGTCTCTATCTCATTGTCGAGCTTTTATCTATAGTCAGCGAGAGGCAAGCGCTCGACAATGAGTTAGAGAAAACGAATGTAGTTCGAGAGCCGATTCGCGGTCCCTACAACTTACCTAAACACATGCTCAAGCGCATCATGCAAATACAACTTTGATCAAATCTGTTGAAAAGAGCGCAAAAGAGACATTGTATAATGCTGGTTTCAATGCAAGACGTCGTTATAAGAAAAATATGATAAGAAAATAGAGTAGAATATCAGACAGAGAGAAGCTATTTGGGTGAAGAGACGCATGAAAAACTGCACAATTTATGCACCCCCAATTTACAATCCATGCTACACAAAAAATACAAAAAACCCTAGACACAGCTATTCAACTTTGGATTAGACAATACTGTGTCCACCTTCTCTAACACCGTTTTGGCGTGCCCTATTTCTCAGCGCAGCTAGTAATGAGAGGCATTTTGAATTGATAAAACAAATGACAGTTTCTCTACTAGATTCGAATTGCACCCGATGGTGGTTCGAATCCTCCCATGCGTTAAACTTTTGTAACATTCACTTCAAAGACGAATTCCCGATTGTGTATGGAACATTATAATGGGTGAAAGAAGAACGAGTACGGTTGAAGAGGTGAGAAATAAAATTGGAAGTCGAAATGATTCCAGAGAAGCCTTAGTAAAGCTTTACAAATGTAGCTGACACAAAATATTTAAGATAGTTCACTTGATTAACATGCTGCCACTCAGCATGGAGTATGTAAGGAGATGCAGTATACAGATAAGAAAGTTGCATGTGATGTGAACACAAGACGTCATGTGTGTTATCATAACCGATCAAGAGAATCGAGCTCCTTTCTAATCATCTCCTTCTCTTTCTCTGTCTTTGGCGCCAATATTGTGAGGAGAAGACAACGCCATACGAACTTGTCATCAACAGCACAAAGCGGCACCACGACACATGAAGCGACAATAGAAAGAACTTCAACTCCCCGGAATATCCACTCGAAATTGCGGAGAAAAACGAACTCATAAAAACTATCATTTATATATATATAATAATTTATCTCAAATCTGTCAATAACTGAAGCTGAAGAGGACATTATTGAGTTCCAAGCGGTTGAAAATGCAGCGCTTCGTTTTGACCCGGATAGGAATGAAGGGCGCTGCCATTCGCGCGGCCTTTCCGCGCTACCCAAATTATAAATAGTTATAATTATAAAGAGTTGGCAAGCGGACTCGCAAGCCGGTTCAGTGAACTGTTACTCTCGTTTTGACAGCGCTCTAGAAGAACTGTGAGCTGAATGAAAATAGCGGCTCGCGTACCGTTCGGTTCGCGAACCGCATGTTGCGGCTCATTCAATCCACTTTCTCGCCATTCATTCGATTGTTTCCTTCATTCTATGGTGAGCCGTTTAGGCAAACAGGTACGCGAGCTGACATGCCCGAGCCGGTTCATTCATTTCAGCTCCCGAACCGCATGAATGCCGATTACAGCAAAATGAACCTTCTTGCCAACTCTAATCATAATCCTAACATGGATGACGCAATGAAATTTTCAAAAATGATTGGCGTCCGCGACGTGCATTCAAACTTATCGATTTTCTGAATGGATCGCATGCCTCCTTGCAAAAGAATGAACATTTGAATAGTGTATCATACACCCATCCCCGTGGCTGACCCCGTCTTCAGTACATCAACGCCTCATCAAAACATCTATGTTTGCGCTATAATCTGCCTATTGAAAAGCTCATGCTCGCTCATTTTAGTTCTTGTGCCGATGTCACTCGCATTTTGTTTCAATGATGTTACATAAAATTAACTAATCGTTTCAGATGTGCTGCAAACCAGTGAAAGGTTCCTTCGCGGACTATTATCCTGATTTTGCAAAGATAATATTTATCGGTGTTGCAATCGGAATTTTTCCTGGTACAATTGATGTAAATTACCATATGGCGAAACGTTACACAGTGCAAATCGGAAAAGCAGGTACATAGGAAGCATGGCTCCACCCATAGAAAGCTAAAATAGTAGTCCCAATCGACATATTCAGTAGATGCTGGAAATAACATTACCACAATTGATTGCAGTAAATGGGGTTACGCGGATGCGGACAATGAAAGGTAGACTTGACCTGGCATGCGATTAAGCAAGCATCTAATTATCAGAAGAAAATATATATTTTAGACGGACATTCGACGTAAAGTGTGTCCCAGTACTTGAGGAAGCTTTTCAAAGATCTTTTAAAATAAACTCTAGTAATAGAAAGAAAAACAGATGAGATCGAATATCGTTGCAAATCCGTCACGATTAGAGTTCCCTTATCAATCGTACTTTTCATCTTTGTAATCATTCCGCATTGGGGAGCTGTCGTCTCTCAATTCATTATAGGCAACCGCTCCCCAATGCAGAATGATGAGAAAGATGAAAAGTTCGATTGATAAGGGAACTCAGTCACGAGGATATATTTCGATTCGTTTAGCATTCCGCTCTCTTTCTTCTGGAAAGATTCCTCGAGAACATATTCCATGGACAAGTGAGCAGTATTTTCTGAATATTTGAAGTCCATTTCATAGTTGGCATGATTGAGACTAGGGGTTCTAAAACAGTAGTAAAGAGCATTACTCGGTCGTCTAATCCCCGCGGAGGAGTTGTGTATTAGAGCGATAGACAACCGCCCCGAGTGTATTAGACGCATGAGAAATGCACTTTGCTACCGTTTAAGAAACTCAAGATGAGACCAGTTGCAGCGTAAACATAATATCGAGCTTTCAGTAACTTTAAAAGAATGAGACCTTTGTACGCAATTACAGATGCACAACCTCCCTCTTTGTTTCATCGCATGAATTCGAGGAAATCAAACGTCAAAAGTACAGTATAGATATGTTGAATTGTTGCACTTGCTAGTAATCTCAAATAGATACGCTTTTGCCACCGGGAATAATATTTCAGCAAAACTTTCAGAGAACGCAACTTGCGATGGAAATGCGATTTGGGCTTGAAATGTTGCGAATCCGGGTGCTGTTCAGATATTCCACAGAACACATGGTATGGAACAATTAAAATAAAAACTGCGATTTTCTGAATTTGTCCTGCAATAGTTGTTTTATTGATCACAAAAGTTTTTTTTATAAAAAACGAGAACAACGTAAAGATTATAAACTAGGGTGTCGCATTCGGGTATAAAGTGCAAGTTATTTGTCTCTACGCATTTGTGACTCATTCTCTCTCACCCATCATAGACAACCGGTCGGAATGAGTGAACAGACACTTTATACCCGAATGCGACACCCTATTATAAACCCAACTTTTAAGGCCATTCATCTACTTCGGATTAACTCTCGGACTTTTCGTGGCATTTTGCATCGCCGGATGTGGCGGAACGATACTGCTATTAAACTTTCCGTAAGCTTTTGGAATCTCAGCCAACTTTTGAAATTTAGAAAATAACCGTAGCCATGTTTTGAATTTTTAAGCTGTAACTTTCTTTGAACAAAGTGAACCTCGAAATTGCCTCCAGATAGTTGAAATGTTGACATCTTCGTAGGTTCCTTGCACTGATCCAGGGTATAGCAAACGCTCCGGCTTCGATCAAGAAAAAATTTACGAACAAGAAAACTACAGTATTCTACAATAAATATGATAATATTATCGACATCGTTTCAGTATAAAGTGATTTTGTCCACAATTCCGATTCCTTGGTATTGTCCACAATTGTCGTCGATATTCCCGCTGTTTGCTACATTATTCTCTATGTGTGCTATGACATCTAATAAAAATAACGTTCCTCGTATTGCTATTGCATCCAAACTATGTATATATCGCAACTTCAAGCATTTCACTTATCACGAGGCAATTCCCAGCATCGCGCTGCGGTGAGAATCCAGTTATTTTTTTACTGTTTATCAGTTTCATAACAGGTTCAGCTATACTAAATTTGCGTCTACTGGTTCGGCACGTATAGAAATTACTACTTTCTACAGAGTGAACGTAAAAGAACATAGTCACACCTTTCGTCTACGGATTCACTACTCGTGATGTATAAGCTACATCTTCATTTGCTGTATAAATAATGGAAATAGATTGCAATCACAGGGCTTTTTGCATAAAACAACGTAATACAAGTTATACATTATTCCATTCATTAGACTACGATATTTTCTTTGCTGCAAACATTTGGATTTCAGCCATCTGTTCAATTCAGATCTATCGTTTCGTCATAATCACACCCGAACTATTGTGCTTTTAGCATCTTTGGGTCGTCGGAAATGATGACTTTCGGGTTATTTGTGACTCTAATCCTCGTTATCGTGCAGTATCGATCACGCCCTTTGAAGCACACAATGGTCTGAGATTATGGACGATTAGTGGGATGAATCTTACTATGATAAGGGCAGAGGAGTGAAGAGTGTCCGAAATGAGAGGCGTCGCATTCCTTCTTCTCTACTGTTTGTGCATAGAAGTTAAGGAAATCGATACATTTGGGGTTATTCATGTTAACCAACTTGATAAACTTAGTACGAACCTTCTCTCAATTTCCTCATAAGCTCTCTCTCATTTGCTTACTACTTCGTGATTTTCTGACCATAGTCATGATTTTGAATAGACTTCACGCTAAACATATGGAGGCTGACTTTCAACCCAATTTACATGAATAATATCATTGGGATATGTCTTTGCCCATTGATTAGCTATGAAAATAATTCATTGTTGTTCAGGAGCCTTCGGTCGTGTATATTCCTGTAATGAGATCAAGTACAATGTGAGTCTTTTGATCAGTCTTTGTATTCTCAGAATTTCAGTTCGCCAACAGCACAGTGCAGTTCAAATATCCATACGCATGCATAGTATGGGACTCTGTAAGCCTTGTTCTGTACAACTTAGAATGACTCAAAATGTTTTAAAAAAATGCGCTTCAGACCGTAGACAACGCGTCGATTCGACATCTCCATCTGCTTAGCGGCACTAAGACATACAGGTATTTTATTGGATCATTTCCAATATTTTCATGAGAATATTACTATCCTCTATTTGCATAACATTTGAATCCTTTGCAGTTTCGCGGAAGTAGCCTACATGAGTCCTTCGGCCCCCAAAGTGGGCGGGTGCGTTGCCTCAACGGACGGGGAATTCATGGTACATGTGACATTATCAATAAACAACCGACAATGCAACTAAGGTCTACTCTGACATTCCCATTGGTCGACTCGGTTGCTCAGAAGAATTGTCTTTGATCTTCTCGAAAGAAGCACTTCAGCCCATCAATCTTCTCGCAATGGCTCAGGATGTTTCTGGACTCTATTGACAAATTTCAAAGGCTTTCAAGTCTAGAACTCTCCATTGAACTCGGGATATTCATCAGTAACCACGCTTGTTTCTCCCTATGGAGGAATGAGACTGAGCGAGATTAAGTGCTCACAGAGCGTAAGTAGCCAATATAAGGTCTGTCAAGATGTCTCGTTCTCAGGACGGCACTGTTTCCTTCTACACGGGAACTGAACTCTCTCCACTCTATCAGACGGCACTCTACTGGTGAGTGACAAAGCCCATTCAAAATATGGTGTCGCATACGAGTATTTTAGTGCATTCGTCATGCTTCTATTCTCTGAGCTGCGGTTATCTCAGCATTTTATTGACGACTGCAACGCTGAGAGAGGATACACGAGGAATGCGCTAAAAAAACTCACATGCGACACCTTTGTTGAAAACAGCAATTGCCTACATTTAGTTGCTCAGACCTTCCCGCAGCTTACATCGCTTTCGAAAATGTGATATCGATTGTGCCCATCGGAGTGTCACTTTCCCTCCGAGCAAGTCTCGACTACACCGAAGGTTAACCGTTCAGCATAATCCCGAATTAGGACCGTCAATCGGCTCTCAAAGTGCATTCCGTTTCTCTAACTCATCGTCGAGCGTTTATCTCTCGCTGATTACAGACAATCGCTTGACAATGACTTAGAGAAAACTAATGTACTTCGTCGTTCAGCATTCACGTCCGAATAGGACCAATAAGTTCCCGAATAAGACGCTTGACTTTGTAGGCGCCCCTATTGCGATTGGAGAGAAAGCAACGGTGACTTTGTCTGGAAGGGATCAGAGTATTCAGAGTATGCATCCAACTGAGAACAGTGCACTATTCCACTTCAGGTAACATCTAGCTAATTCATTATTATGAATCACAAGTCCTTCCAGAACGACAGCCATTGTAAATGCCACTGGAACGGTAGATCTGAGTTCTGGATTGACCAGAGGTTTCAGACTTCGTACTCAGAGCATTCGTTGCAACACATCAAAGACGTTCACTTCAAACTTCAACTGGGCGGCCGAAGCGGACGATTTTGTAGTAAGATTATAAGCAATGCAATTGTGCAATGTATCGAGATGAGATCAGGTGGAAATCCTTGGACGTGACATTCCTCAAGGATATCTATTCGACAATAAAGACCATATTGTGATCAACTTCAATGTTCAGCGTGAGCATTGTGGTATTACATGATTTGGTGAGGATTTCCGTTGATCAGCTGGGGACGATCAAGATGGAACAACGACGATTCACCACGTGGAACGAACGACTTCTCCTTTTACAACAACTCCAAGTACTCGCACTCCCTCTACACCTCCGACTGGCAAGTAATCATTCAATTGTGCCTCGGACGGTCCTCTTAGTTGCTTACCGCGACAGACTTGTATGTTGACTGGTGCCTAATAACAATATTTAGACGCGACTTCAACACCGGTACCTGTCCCAGAAACGTATTGTAAGTGCGACGACACGAAGAAGGTCTGGTTGGACATCGTACACGTGATTGATACAAGTGCAGCCATGGGAGCAAAGGGAAAGGCATATGTGAGTGTGGTTTAGGGTTTCTAATCGGCGAAAAAGTGCATTTCTCATTCGTCATCTCTGTGGAGACGTTGTCTATCGAGTGTAGAGATAACAGTTCCGCGTAGAATAAACGAGTGATAGGTGCACTTTTACCGACTTAGAATCCCTAGTCGAGTACAGATCCAATTAAGAAGAGTCAGTGTAGATCCTGGCAGTCATTCGATCGGTCCTCGTACAACTCAATCTCCCTGGCGTTGCATCTTCCGATGACATTTTATACTCGAGAGCGGCACTCATTGCGTATGCGAAGGATGTTCAGGTTCACATGGACTTTGATTGGCATAAATGATATATGAACTCTAGCTGGTGGCGAACTTCACTGAGCTCACATCAGACACAATTTACAACTTTCCTCTTCCTAACATGGGCGATGAAGCAGTCAATGTGACCGGGTATCAACAAATCGATATAAAATGGATGTACAAACGTCATTTGAGTGCCATCGACCAGGCCATTCAACTATTCGAGAAGAGCACGCAGAGACCGAATGTGAAGAGAGTCATTCTAGTGGGAGCAAGCGCATTCAAGTGACAATCAGACTTTTACCGTATCCAACAGTCACGTTCAGTGGAGAAATCAGCGTTGGAGCAGAAGAGTTCAAGGAGAATGGAGGCACGATCATTGTATTCAGTCAGTCTCTGGTCCGCCATTCATTCAGAACAACTCTTCTCCAGACTTTGTACAGCCAGGAGAAGTGGTCATTCCTGACCTGAAGAAACTGGCATCTCCTGGATACTTCTTCACCAATGGAGGAGATGTAAATGACTTCACGTTCACGGATCTCCTGCAGGCATATTGCGATGGTTGGGAGTTTAATGAATAGACGTAGGTAATATGGGGTTCAAAATTGGTAAATTTGTCGTCATCCTTCTCCTCCGCGCTGTTTTCTCATTCCTTCATAGATAACCGTGCGGCTGAGAAGAATGATGACAAATTTACCGATTTTGAACTCCTGGTATTTAATAAGTATACCAGGAGTTCAAAAGCAGTTGACTCTTTCTAGTCAACTGCTTTTGTCACCAAGGACTAAAGGCGTATACAATCAACACACTCGGAAGGACTGTCCCTGATGGTAAGTGACTCAATTCGGACCTTGTCAATAACGCTGATTGGAAAAGACGTTGTGATAGAATGATGAATTTCTTCGTCCAGGCGGCTGTTATGATGCATTGAAGATCAACATGAACCAACCTGATGCAGATGCCGAATGTATGAAGGACAATGGTACTCTGGCCACCATCCACGATGATCGCAAACAGTTCTTCGTATTGGGTCGTAAGTCTTTCTCAACTCTTAGTGTTACCTCTGAGCACATTCGTAGGACATCGTTCATTCTAATGAATCCCGTTCCAAGAAAGAGCCTTATTGAGTGACAGAAATATATGATTTTTGGGGCGGAATGTGAAGGAGATACTTTTCAGTGCTTCCATCTAAGAGCCAGTACTGGATTGGACTCAAGAGGAATAATGCAGGATTCACATGGGAAGACAACGTTGGATAACATTGCATTTTATATATCCAATGCCAAATGTTTAGTCTACAATTCCATTCACTCATCTGACGAATCCAAATGCTGCAGGAGATTGTGTATACTCACAACAGACATCGGGATTCACAAGCACTTGGTAGGATTCTCTACTCCGTCTGTGATAGCCCAGATTAGGTGTTCTAAAACGGAGCGGTTGTATATCGAACTTAGAGACGACAGCTCTGCGAATGCTAGAAGAATGAGACATGTACTTCACTACCGTTTTCGAACCCCTGATGTTCAGGTACACTGGAGACTGTAATCATCTTCAACTCTACTTCATTTGCCAGTACAAACCCTGTCATGCCGCCTACAACTGCTTCTGAAGACATTCACGGACACTTTTCTGGTCTGTTAATGTCTAAATAATCTAAAAGAGCAGAAAGAGGGAAATCATTTATAGATGTAAGAATGAGCTATCAGTAGAGACCGCCAATCGCACCACAATCGCACCACGAAGGGCATTCCTTTTCTCTAAGTCATTCGGAGCGATTGTCTATCCGCGACAAGAGATAACCGCTCCGAATGACTTAGAGAAAAGGAATGCACTTCGTGGTGCGATTATGGTGCGATTGGCGGTCTCTAATCATCAGCCACAATTGACACGAGTTATATAAAACGATTTGAATTTCCAACAACCAGAGCCTATTGTTGGGAATACCAGACACGACTTCTCAATGTGATATGCGCGAGCCGACATACGGCCGAATATATCTCACAAGTCCATACATACTTGTTCTTCACACTCTTATTACATGCCGCATACTTTTTTTCGTTTATGTTGTCGAGACTTATTGCACGTAACCCTGGTCTGTATTGGATCTCGAATGCCCACTGTTTCATTTTATAGGGAACCCTATGATAAACTACAATGTTAATGACATGCTGTAAATACCATGGTGTTTCACATCGAGTATATAGAGGCGGACTTTCAAGTAAGCTTACATGTTTCCACAAATGCTGCTTGAGTCACGATAGTTGTGAAAGCATCTATACTGAGCTTTCAATGTTTTCTTATTGCCAGGTAGTAATCGACGAAACCACTTTCAGTGAACCCTTCTTCTCGTTTCCCAGGAATGTTCGTGTGACGAACCTGCAAATTTCACATTAAGATTTCGGGAACTAGAACTCTTCCTAGTTGCCTTTAAACTTTTTTGGTTCAAAATATAAAAATAAAATCCCCAAACCGTTTGTAAGGGCCCACGAAGTACAGGGTGATGATTGGGTTGAATGTCGGAGGGAGACTAGTGAGCTAAATATTTCAACCTTTGCTTTAGATTTTCGAAGGATGAGTCTTACAATGGTAATCAGGTACTCTAGAGCTGGATGATGGAATAGATCAAAGAGCATCATGAATAGAATGCCCATGGCGAGACTGAAAACCAGTGGAAGAACGGCATGCAATGAGAGTGCCTGAAAATGTATTAGATCTCTCCTCAATCACGAGCTGTTATCACATGAAAAATAGAAGCGATTCAGTTGCATAATTCAATCATTATTCGATAACAAAAATGCGTGATATGCTGGATCACATGGTCATGCAAAAGAGTATGCAATTCAGGCACAGATCAAGGCAAATGACATCACATAATTGAAATTGCTCACTGTAATCAACAGTTTGTGACTGTTCTTGGTTTTCTCGCTCATGTTGACCGCGGCTTTTTCCAGTGTTGTAACGACCTGAAAATAATGAATCTCCGTTGCCTCACGTCAGTGCAAATATTTCATTACTGCGCAGTACGCAACACAAACCTTTGAACGCATAATGATGATTATGGTGTATGAAGTCCCGCAGATCATTGTGAAGAATGCTACAGGAAATAGGAAAAAGAAGTCGCTGGTCGATGGATTCCCTGAACATTGTTAGTGATAACGGAGCTGGAGTAACCAATTGTATCGGTAGGTTATTCCTTTTATAGTTCAGAAACAAATACGAAAATCAGACGTTGACAACAAACCTGTCAAAGTGATCTCATCATAGCTGTAATCGGGATATAATTTGATCATATGATTGCGCAGCGTTTCGTAGTCTCCTTCAGCGAAGAAATATGATAGCTGCAAGCTTTTGTGTTTCCATATTATATTTCCGTATAGGTGTATTATACTGTCCTTGGCTTGATAAATAGAGAAGACTCACCAATGCCAGAAAAGATGGAATGTAGCCCAGCGCAATAACTGCCGTGAGAAAGAGTTGACTGGGCGACGGGCGAATGAGAATATAGTACCTGAACAGCGAAAATGACGAAAGCAACTCAAAACGAGTGTAAAACTGAGCCTTCTTTTCTTTGATTTAACTCTAAAGAAACATGAGAAAATTGCGCCAACAATATTCAAGCGAAAAAGGTATTTCCCAAAAAAAAGACTTGCCTGAACCAGAACGAGATCGTAAGCACCGCCATTGAATGGGTCATCATGTGTGCTTGAGTGGTGAAACAACGAAAACACACTGTGGCTGAGAACCAAGTACACGGCCCAGATGGCATAAGAATGAGCATTGGAGGATACGGGATGATTCTAAAAAATAGTTCATTAACGTTCTGTACTGGACTTTTTAGTCTTCACATTTTTATAACACAATAAAATCACCAAAGGCTATAGAGATGATGTTACGGAGGAAGATTACCTCTGTACTACCATACTGTCCATGAAACAGCACAATAGGTCGGCGAGACAACTATTCAGTAGCAGAAAGGCGTAGGTCTATAATTGAGTTCTTTCTCATCCGGAACAAAAAGGTTGTTTTGTTTGGTTTCTGATCAATAGACATCTTTCATTACTCTATCACAAGGATGACGTTGAATGAGAGTTGAAGTAACCTTCAATTGATGTGGAGTGTGGCGTAAAATTGCATAAACGAGTAAGAGATTGGCCGGCACACCAATAACAATAAACGCCGAATGGAGTACATGTAGGGCATCCAAGATCTCCATATAGTTTTATGTATGTGGATGCTGAAAATCAAACCTCGGCTGTTTTAAAGGTTCCTATTATGAAAACGGAACAATAAATTGAAATGGTAGATCTAAAGGAGTAATATTATAGAAATAAGTATAAATATAAGATAGGATAAAAAGTTCATCTTCTATCAAACGATGAGGATTTAAATTTGCTGAGGCATTTTCCTACATATCTCTATTCCGTCAAGAAAGAACGAAAGATTGCTTGAACTTCAATAGTGCTGAAAACTGTATTGGAACACAAATGAAATTCTCTGATACGCATAGCGTTCTCAATGATATATAATGGGGTAGCGCCATGTGGTCATTAAGTAGCAATTCATCATTAACGAATTCACAGTAATTCTATCATAGATACCACTTCATCAAAGATCAAGTTCATTTTCGTTTTCAAAAACAATCGCTGATCACTATTTTTGATTATAACCATTCAATCTGATCTTTGTTACTGATACACAGAAATAAACTCAAGAACCTGGCAAAAATAACATTTAAAGAATGAATTTAAATAAACGGGCTCTAGAGAGAAAAGGGGAAACGTACCAAAGTTATAATTAGTATTTCACACAACACTGTGCCTCTTTCACTGCACTTCTTTTATATCTATTTTATGCATCAAATTGTTTTTTTCTTAAAATGTGCTCAACAAATCAGCAATTACCTACGTCCAATTGCTTTCGCCGTCCAATCTATCAACTCCCCATTATACGCATAATCTCAATGATATATTAGCACCATACAGTCAAGCTCTTACCTGCGAATATGTGAATTCATTGATGAAGCGAGTGAATGCTTAGTAATAATGATCCACGCAGATCAATTATTGCAAATTTGTCACAAGCAAGTTTTATTCTCTGTTATAATACAAATTTGGGCATTTTCGAATCAACGTCTGCCCCCACAAGAAAAGCATAATGTGATATTGTACTGATATTAGCCAAAAAAATCTACATTGTGTACACGGTTACCGCTATTGTGGGGAATGTGCCCGGGCCTGATGAAACTTGTGCATTATGTGATCGACTATCAGTGGACTGTCCCGTGATAATTACCGTGTTGTACGCACAGTTGGAGATTCAGTAGGCTTAGTTTGTCAGATCACTGGGGTGGATGAAAGTCAGCATTTCATTACGCGGTGTGGATATTTAACGTTAAAGTAATTGGATTATTTACCCCTCTATGTGCTGTAGGACAGGCTGTCCACTGATATCGAAGGAGGTCTCAATGGGACCAAACTGAGGAATGAGCTGTGAAAAGATGAGACGGTACACTGCAAGCAGAAAATGTCTCCTTCCATTGAGTGCTCAGTTCCGCTCCAGCATCAATCTCGCGAATCAAGAAAAACTATCTTGTAGTATAAGGGCCAGTCAAAATAGAATTTATTTTGCGAAAATTTTTTTTCAGTTACTTCATTACTATCACAATGTATTTCTTAAGCAATCAAACAAAGCATCGTTATAGATGTATGTTGAATTTATCATTTCGTTGCGAGAACATGTACTTTCATTGCCATTTGGTTGTAGTCGATGAAGTCACTTGCGTTATCTTCCTCCTCTGTCTTCTAAGGAATGTGCGAGAGAAGAACCTGCGAATTTCACCACCAATGCATATGATTATTGGGTCAGCAATTTCAGGTCCCTTGGAAATCTACGACCTTTTTTACTCGCAAAAAAGCAAAGAAAGAAAAGTCCAAACTGTTTGTACGGGCCTATGAAGTACATTGTGATCATAGGATTGCATGTCGGAGGAACACTGAAAAGCTGAAAGAGTTTGCTTTGAAATGTTTAGCTTTCGAGAGAATCTTACAATTGAAATCATGTACTCTAGAGGTGGATAGTGGAATATATCCAATAGCATCATGATTAGTATTCCAACTGCCAGGCCGTAGATTAGTGGAAGAAGAGCATGCAATGAGAGTGCCTGGAACATTCGAACTATTTCTGTACATTCGAAAGGCATAAAAATGGTTCTTTGCCGGTGTTGCTCTGTCCGTTTAGTCTTCAAATAAAAGCACATTTGCTGCTCGGTTCATTCGATAAGCGATCCCAGAAGTGCAACCAATGCGCGTATGCGGAATACACTACACTCACTTTGATCAAAAGTTGGTGACTGTTCCTCGTTTTTTCGCTCATGTTTATTGCGTGTTTATTCAATAATGAAACAACCTGAAGAGAATTTGCCTCCGTTAAAAAAGTAAAATTTCAAAGGATGCGCAGGAAACAAAACGAACCTTTCCGCGCATAATGATGATAATTGTATACGAGACGCAGCAGAATATTGTGAAGGATATTAAAGCATAAAGAAAAGAGAAACTGGCGATTGAGGCAGTTCCTGAAGATTCTCACTCAAATTCGTGCCATGCAATTTTTTGCTCCTGTCAGTTGCAATTATGAAGTATTATCGAATCGCAACAGGCGTTCAGAAACCATTACGGAAATTGAACGTTGAACACTAACCTGCCAGTGTTATCTCATCGTAGTTATAATCTGGGTATATTTTGACCATATGTTCATGCAGTGGCTCGTAATCTCCTTGAGCGTAAGAATACGATATCTGCAAGTTTTTTTTTAAATTTTGTTAACTTTTAATAGAATTATTCGCTTCGCAAACAAGGCTGCAAAAGCCTCACCATAACCAGGAAAGCTGGAATGTATCCCACAACAATTATCCCCGTGAGAAAGATTCGGCTGGGCGACGGATGAATTAGAATATAGTATCTGAACATCAAAGATGATATAAGCAACAAAGAACACTAGATAATCATTTCATTTCTTGGAATACATAATTATAGAAATATCCCTCAATTCACATCTCATGTAATGTATATAGAAATCGTATAAATTTGGCATTTTGGCTCCCTCTATACTGGCCCTAGCAGTCCGACCGGCAGGTGATGCCCAAAATGAGGCAAAATTCCTGAATACCGGTGACACTTTAACTTTTGTCTTTTAGCTAAATTGGTGATGGTGCACCTGTACCAGAAGGAGATGGTTAATATAGCCATCGCTTGCATCATGAAGTGACCTTGAGCGGCCAGACAACGATGACACACTGTGGCTGAGAGCCTTGTACACGGTCCAGTCGGTAGGAGGATGAGCATTGGAGGAGACCCGATGAATCTGAATGTATGCACTAGGGGTGGCAAATGGATCGTGAGAGTTCATTACAATTCTCAGAGCCCTCCATCGTGCGGTCGTCTTTATGCGCCAGACACGACCGCACGATGGAGAGCACAGAGAGATGGAATGCACTAACGATCCATCTGTCAACCATAGTATGCACTCGGTTCTCAAGCTTTGACAGTGAATAGTTCAGTCTGACACATTTATAATAGTTTACGAGAAGAAACGATGCGGTTGCGGTTCAGGAATGATATTACATTGATACGCCTTGAAACGTCTCAAATGAAGGGAGACCTTGAGGGATATTATAGAAATTATTACCTCTGAACCAACATGAGGTCCATGAAGGAGCACATTAGATCGGTGAGGCAACCGTTCAGTAGCAGAAATGCGTAGGCCTTCAGGTGAGTTTATTTTTGAATTTAATCTCAAAAAACCAAAAAACAAGTAAACATTTTTTACAAGCCTATTCTTTATACGGCTAATGCTCAAATTCATACGATTCTTCTTTCACATAGGTGAAGATTAATGGGAATCATTGTAATGAGTCAGTGCAAAGTTCCCCTGGAGAAAATGCTTGGGCCGCCAGGGTGTAATTCCTAATCGACTGGTCTAGCTGACCACCGACAGGACCACACGTACCCCATCGATATTCCATTGACCCCGGAAGAAAGATTTTAATGAGTAACCTTCAATTGTTGTGGAGTGTGGCGTAAAATAGCGTAAATAAGGATGAGATTGGCTGGCACTCCAATGGCATTGCTTGTTAAATGGAGTATATGGAGGGCATCCAGTATTTCCACCATTTATGACTGCAGATTGAAATTGGTAAGACGAGAATCGTTCAGTCGATCAGATAAAATAGACGAAAAATTCACACATAGCTTGAAAATCAGGGGGCAGACCATAGTTTTTGAGGCATGCTAAATATTTAATAATGAAAAAATGAGATATTTCATCATTTTCATGTGAATCCGCGAAGAAAAATAAAGAAAAGTTACATGAACCTTGCAAATGTGGGCGTAGAATGAACAATAAACACAGAAAGATAGCATTGATATTTAATCATTAACGTGAGAATTCGACATGAGGGAAAGGTAAATGTTAAAAAATTCTTTGACCTTGCAATGCCGTGACTTATTGTAAACAATTAACAGATTTCTGGCAAGTACGGTAAGCACCACGATTTCGATAGCAAAACAGCACTCATTTCGTATCTGCGCCCTCCTTCGTCCGGTCGTCTCTACAGCGCAGAGACAACCGCTAGGAATGAAGTGAGACGGAAGCATTGAAGGCATTGGTTGATGCACGTAGGAATCGGGCGATTTCTTCGAATCCTTCGATTCACAGCGATCTAACTTCATTTTTAGCGGTCTCTGCGTTATAGTAACAACCGGGCAATGGAGGACGAAGATACGAAGAGAATACCGTTTACTAACGGACGGACTCGGAGTGCCCACCTTACCAGAATTTCGCCGAAGAAGGGAAAATATTACAATAAAAAGTATTACGCCTAGTTGCATAGCTTTGAGAAATAATATGAAAGCTACCTAATTTACCGGCTTCTTTCAATAATAACAGTGTTGCTCGAAGAACGAAATAATAAAAAAGCATTTCATTATATGTTGGGGGGGGTCATGACAGTCAGTTAGCTGGTGCAACTTTATTTGTCCTCTCATTGCCAGTTGGCTATGGACGGAGATACTTTCATTGTACTGCTCGTTCCGCTTCTCAGGAATGCGCGAGTGAAGAACCTGTGCACCATGAACAATTATGAATATAAATTATTCAACTAAATACGAGTTATTTCGCCTGATTACGCATTTAATAGGGATTCAAAAAAAGGTGAATGTTGCGTCGTTCTTCTCCGCCGCGCGGTTCTATCATTCCACCATAGACCACAGCGCGACGAAGAAGAATGACGACAACTTTACCGTTTTTGAACCCCTGGCATTCAATATCTACCATTTGCTTTCCAAGAATGAACGCATAAAGGACCTGCCATAATCGAACAATATTAGAGGAAGATTGAAATAATTACACGTGAATTCCCCTATCAGGACATCTTTTCACTAGGGTGCCGCATGTGGTGCCCGGGATTCCCGGCGAAGAATGAACTAGACCGCAGCTCCCAAATGGGAGCAGCGAAATGAAGAGAGAATGATTCGGGATTCCCGCAAGCGCAACGGTCCCATTTGGGAGCAACAGATTTCTATTAGCGGTGCGCAGTGCCTCCCTTTCTGGCCGCTAACAGTTATCTGTTGATCCCAAATGGGACCGTTGTGCTTGTGGGAATCCCAAATCAATCTCTCCTCATTTCATTGCTCCCATTTGGGAGCTGCGGTCTGTTCATTCTTCACCGGGAATCCCGGGAGCACTCCCATATGCGACATCCTACTTTTCACCCAATTTAGCTATGTAAGAATAAAATCTAAAAACCGTTTGTACGGGCCCACGAAGTACAGCGTGATGATAGGGTTGAATGTCGGCGGGACACTTGAAATCTGAACATTTCTACTTCTACGTTTCGAAAGGGGACTCTTACAATGGAAATCAAGTACTCCACTGAAGGGAAGTGAAATAGATCGAAGAGCATCATGAATAGAATGACCATGTCAAGACTGTAGATCAGTGGAAGGATGGCATGTAACGACAATGCCTGAACAACTTGAACTATATTATTTTGTGGCAGCGATCAGTCTCGCTACATTTTAATGTCATGTAATTTAACTATTTAACTCCATGATAATGAAAGCGAGAACAATGCATACTTTTACAAACAAACAAGTTGTGATTGTTCCTGGTTTTTTCGGTCATGTTAATCGCGGCTTTTTCCAGTGTTATAACGACCTGAACATAATGAAATTCGATTTCTCAGGGCACAAAAATCATGAATGTACCAGACGAAAAACCAACTTATCTGCGCATAATGATTATAATGATGTAGGAAGTTCCGCAAATTACTGTGAAGAAAGCAACCGGGAAGATGAAAAATAAGTCGCTGGTGGAGGGATTTCCTGAAATTTTCCGGATTTTGGTAGATTTATGTAATAAAATACCGGACCAGCTATTCATACACATTTCATTTTTCTATGTAAAACATCCCCCATCATGTGAGAACATTACCTCTGAAGTACCATGAGGTCCATGACGCAGCACACGAGATCGGTGAGACAACCGTTCAGTAGTAGAAACGAGTATGTCTATAATTTTATATGTCTTTATGTCGGAATCAAACAAATAAGTATTTAAGTAGTCAACTAGTGCTATCACTTGCAATTTTCGATCCATTCCTTTACTCTATCGCATAGACAAATAAGGAGCATTATTGGAACATGAATAACCTTTAATTGATGCGGAGTGTGACATAATATTGCGTTGATTAGGATGAGGTTAGCAATAACTCCCATCACAATGCAGAACGAATGAAGAACATGGAGGGCATCTAATATTTCCACCATTTATACTTGTATGTTGATGTTGAAACGGGGTTATAGAAACCGTTAGCTGTATGTGTTCATTATGCCGTTATTAATCGTTGACGATTTTTGTGACAGAAATTCCATCACTCATAACATTTCTCCGAAGACCTAGAACATTCTTATTATCCACGAATGGAGTTGTTATAAATATTAATGATTGTGAATATTTCAACGGACGTTGTTTACAGGTTTGTGGTTATAGTTCATAATCGCAAGAGACTGACAGCAACAAAAACAGGTAATGGTCAGTATTAATGCGGCATCCGACGACTTCGAGCTTCAAAGGGATTTTATATTCGAAATACTATTCATTCCAGAAGTGGCTTTCCAGTGTTGGCCGAAGATAGAACAGAATGCTGTGAATATCAGCTTTTAACAGACATCGACACATTTCGTATGTTGCTGTACATTCTTTGCACAAATGAAGGACCGCAGCACGCACATTGTTGTCATGTGATCGAATGACCGAGGGAATCACATCGCGCAATGATTTCACTACCCTTCGCCCATTCGCACTAATAGGCATAGCCACACGAACAATTGCCATTCAAGAGGTGAGAATGATAGGTGTTCCATTTGGAGACTCTACAATCAAAGATTAGAGCAACAATTTCATGTCTCCTGTTCTATCACCGTCATTTTTGTTATTATATCCTAGTAAAAACTAGGATATAATAAGAAAAAACCTACTTTTTAAAGGTTTACTTCCGTGAGAAATAGTGGACCCGTTTGGCTTCTCTAATCATGCGAAAATTTTAAGAATTCGATGTCGTTTCGCTGCTCCATCCCCGAAAACCAGTAGATTCTTTAAATTTTCTGAACGTCTTATTAGTACAGCATTTGTCCATCGACTTGCGAATGATCGGTTGAGGAAATGGAGGGCTTGCATAGATAAATTCTCATTGTTCAGATTCGACTAACAATGCTGACTGCCCGCCAGAAGAACGCACTGTTTGTGG
This sequence comes from Diplogasteroides magnus, assembly GCA_014805445.1. NCBI lineage: Eukaryota > Metazoa > Nematoda > Chromadorea > Rhabditida > Diplogasteroididae > Diplogasteroides > Diplogasteroides magnus. Next base: position 3,472 of record JACMIF010001404.1, on the reverse strand, counting down.
CATTCATAGTCTCTGTGCTCGTGCCTTTCCCACTGCTTCTAATGATTCATTACGGAACGGTCGAGGTCACTGAGCTCCTGTCATACGCTGGTGCGTTGCCTCTCTTTCTCTGTCCGTCTTGCTTTTGTAGCAGTGACGCTTTGGAGCTTTTGGAGCTGCTAATGTGAATTACATTCATCAACGCTTACTTTCGGTGGAGCGAAAAGAAGACAAACGTGTAATTAGTAGGGGTTCTAAAACGGTAAATTTGTCGTCATTCTTCTCCGGAGAGCTGTTGTCTCACCCCCTGATAGACGACCTCTCGGCGGAGAAGAATGACGACAAATTTACCGTTTTTGAACCTCTGGTAATTAGTTACTTTCAGGAACGCAGAAAGATGGCATCTCCAAGACATCAATCGGAGTGACAATCATTCTTGTCTTGGTTGTAATCTTCATGTCCATGACTATCTTCACTATCTGCATTCTCATGCCGTTAGTTGGTCTTCTTCATTGAAATGCCATTTCTATGAGAAGCACATCGGTGCTAGAAGACTTTAATGGTTATTGTTGATTTTTGTGCGTATTTCATCAAAACTTTCATGCAAACTGTACGCTGTGACACCTTAGATCGAATAATATCTACCAAATACATATTTCCATTCAGTTGGGGCACCATTCTGACTTGCATCCAAAACTGTGCTTCGTACATCAAGCAAAAGACAATGAAGATCATTCGAAGATTCAGAGGAAACGATGATGCATCCACTCAGTCCATTATTTGAGCAACTTGAATTAATCATTACTTGATAAAGCGGTTTTTAAAAAATTCCCCAATGTCGGGAAATAAGCCGGCTTATAAGCGAAAGATTGATTGAGAACGACGGCGTTGAGCAGAGTGAGGACGCAAATATTGATTCGATTCCTTGCTGAGGAAGGTGTCACTCCTTCTGGTAATACTTCTTGCCTCATCTTCTTCACTTTGGGAGTATTCGACTGAATTTCTCACTGTTATATTTCGTTAAAAACTAAATCGTAGTTATTTGCATAAACACTGATTTACATTAACATTTGGATACGATTCGCTGCAGCACAGCAGGTCAGAAGGGAAGTGAGCGTGCAAAAATGATATCAATTCCTTCAGCCTGGTGGTCTCTCATTTATGCAATCTCTCGCTAATTAGTCCTAGCTATCAATTCGATGTAAAGAAAATCTAACAAATATGTATATAATAGGTTAACTTTTCAATGTTTGAAACGTGGACACTGTTCATTAGTCACAAAAGCAGAGAAATGCGTTTTTATAATATTATAATACGTCATGACAAGGCCAAAACGTTCAACCATGCATAAGTGGTCGAAGGATTCATATGAACCCTAGTTCATGTACCATGAAGTCGTAGCTCTGGACATTCCCCACAACGCCACAGACTCCGAATTTTCAGCTTTCTGGAATTTTTTTCGAGAAAATGACGTTTTCCTCACCATTTTTCAATTTTCTTTCACTACGTTGCAAAATGGACAATTCGGAGTCTGTGGCATTGCGAAGAAAGTCGAAAGCTACGATTTGATGGTGTATGGTCTGGGGTGAAAATCAAGGGCTTCGACTACTTATGCATGGTTAAATGTTTTGGACTTGCTATGACGTATTAAAATATTCTAAAAACGCATTTCTCTGCGTTTATGACTAATAAACAGTATCCGTGATTCAAACATTGAACAGCCAGCCTAATGTATATATTTTTCTTAAATTTTAGTCTTCAAATGGACAGCTTGGATTAATTAGCGAGAGATTGCATAAATGAGAGACTGGTGGGCAGTGGACATGAACTCATTTTTGCACGCTCACTTCCCTTCGGACCGGCTGTGGTCGTGTCTATGAATTGGAGACGACCGGGCGAATGAGGGAACAGAGTGGCAGAATGATTTCATTTACCCTCACTATAATGCACTTATGAAATGGTCGTCTCACTACCGTTCTGACCGGCTGTGCTGCAGTGTCAAGCTTTGCTAGAAGCTGAACGAAGCACTTTATATAGACTGAATACGATAATATCCTGCACATTAGGTAAAATAGCAAAAAAAATTAACTGTTAGTAGAGTGCTTTCAGTATCCGGAATCATTTCAATCCTTTGTCTGTTATGACTGTATGATGCAATTATGAAGAGGTTGTTCTTCAATGATGTGACAGAACTCTTCGGTGTGGTTCTTCGAGTAGGTTCGGCAATGGTAGATAGCTGAAATATCAAGTTAATATCGAATTCGGCTTTTTTATAATGTAGCCCCAAAATCTAGCGATAAAAACACATGTAATAGACAAAGAGAGAGAGAGCAGCTTATTGAAAAGCTTATAGTTCCGTTTTTCAGTAATTTTCACTACCATTGATGTAGCTGAAGACGTTACGTTTCACTTATTTAACGAACGTTGAGTGATGTTGAGTGACTTGAAACCACAACTAACATGAAATCATAGTTGCTCCGTATACTGATCCGAGACTTTTCTAATCCATGCCGCTAATCTTCTTTCTGAGCTCACTTTCAGAGTCTGGCACCTAATGATAGATTTGAAAATGTGATCTCACAAAAACTTTACCTCAACGATCGGCACATGTGGTCGGTAGTCATTTTCCAAAAACGATGGAAAACCAAGGCTATCGAAAAATTTCTCCGACAATTCCTTAAATCTTTTGTTTTCAGGCGACTAACTTCAATAGTTTTACTTATTGTCTTGTCCAGAAGTGTCATGGAGTAATGTGTTGGATTGACAGAAATGATCATGTCTGAAGGGCGACCAAGTCCGTTGAATGAGATCAATGTTGATGGACGTCTGTTATTATTTGCACGTCGGAAAAGACACAAGTTTGTGCCAGAAAAGATCAGTGCACCACTGAAAAGGGAGATATAACATTGTTAGTAGGGCTCCCTTATCAATGCATTTAGTGCATTTGACAATCATCTACCATCCGCGGAGCGTTTGTCTATTGCATGTAGACGCAACCGATCCGCGGAGGTTAGTCGAATGACAAATGTACTAAATGCATTGATAAGGGAACCCAAATTGTTAGAAAAAAATGTTTTCTGAAGTTCACCCGTCAGTTGCTCCTTCGTCAATATTGTAGTTGTGTATAGTTAGTTGAAGCTTGTTGAGCGGCACCAAATACTTCTTGAAGCGACTATCATTCTCCACAATTGTCTTCTGGACGTTTTCGATCATTTTCGCCATCTGAAAAAAAACGCACCTCGCTCATGCTGGCTTACTTTCTAGCGTCAACATCTACATACCACCAAACGAAAATAATTGTTAATTTGCACGATCTGTACACTAAAATATTAAATAAGATTATTGATCACCTCGAGATATGCCAGATCGTCAGCAATTTTAAATGCAACAAATGTACTTGGCTTCGTGTCGGCAGCTACCGTTTCTCCAAAGGCTGAATGAAAAAGCGCACATCCTGCAGTGGCAATGATGATAGAGAGCATCGTTTCGACTT
>JACMIF010001403.1:0-24121 GCA_014805445.1 Diplogasteroides magnus | reverse complement strand
CTCGTTGTCAGAGTAGACTGCTCTGACGACGAGAAAGTGGGGGAATGGAGAGAAGTGATAACGAAAGGTCATGCAAAACAATCTCCCTTTGTGGCTTCTTTAAATTTTAATTACTGATTTTTAATGAACGTTCTGACAATGGGTGTGGAAACAAGACTATATCACCAAAAATTACTTTCGAACACATAGGAAACACATGCATAATCCAATCAAAATTCCACACTCACCCATCCATAGGCCCAGATGACCGCCGAAGTCGGCGAGTAAGTTGACGAACTGCAAATCCAATTGATTTTAAAAATTATATTTGGAATTTATGTTTTTATATGTGTCTGATCAACAACCGACTTCTGTATAAAAGTAATAAAACAAATTTCATACACCGTAAGCTTCGCTCTCCTGTAGCAATTCGTAGTTGAGCTGTTCGTAGTAAACCTGAATGTTTGGGGTTTCTCTTACAGAATCATTTCCAAATGAATCGATAATATCTTATGAAATCAATCAATACCTCAACCATGGCTGCGTTCATGCGGTAGTAGTGCTCGCACTCCTGCTCCGTCATGCCATCGCAGTCTCCCAGCTGGAAAGGTACCGTAATCAGCCGAAAATCAATCAATAACTGTCTCTATGAGTAATGGCTACGGGAGATTCACTCGGGTGATGTGGTTGAATATTTGGCAAGGCTCCAAAGATTGAGGGACGGATAAGGATCATGTAGTCAAACATCTTCAAGTTAGTTCAATGTCTGTCGTTAGAGCTGGGATTCTGGAGGAGGTTCATGCCATTCAAGCGAATCAAGAACTAATTCTAGATACTGTTACCGTAGCAGAATGAAGTCAAAGTGATCACCTTGGTTGCCTGGAAGCATACGAGAGTATTATAAAAATACTAATTGAAACAATTTAATAAAAATAGTAAAATAATAAACAGAAGGAGCTAAAATAGAAATTAGAAAAAGGCTCACATCGGTTGCGCCACTGGGCCATTTGCTTGTAGAGAAGGCCATCGAGTAGACTTCCTGGATTTGAATTATGATTTTTATGTGATAAAGTTTCATCTATTCAGTATGCATTAGAAGCATTTAAATCATCGTTGTCAATCCAATGAGACCTATTCAATAAACGAGTAATTTTTGCTCATGCAATCGATTTTCAATTTCGATTTTCACGGTTTTCCAAAAATGTAAATATATCAAGCGAGAGTTATTATACTTTTTGACCACTGAAGTCAACTATCGATAATTGAATCCAGGAATAATGACAATAAACTGCTGACTTCCGAACAAGAATGCTTGCACACACAGTTCTCCATGTCTGCAGTGATGTGATGGAAGTCTCCACTGGCCCCGATGTGCGCCTCGAGGCAATTACCTGAAACATCACGTATCGAAAGTGCCTGTTGGTCTGATTGAGAGCAATGCATACAAAAATAGTTACTAGGGGTTCTAAAACGGTAATAAAGTGCACTTCTCATTCGTCTAATCCACTCGGAGCGGTTGTTTATCGCCCGTAGAGACAACCGTTTCGCGGAGATTAGACGAATGAGAAATGCACTTTATTACCGTTTTAGAACCCCTAATAGTTACCCAGTCCAGCTAAACACATTCATTGAATGCAGGCGTGATATTGCGAATTGTAAATATTTTTGCCGCAGTCATTTGTTAGACACACTGTCATCAGCGAGTTATCGTGTTTTTCTACCGTTTTCTAAAGACGGCGAAACATAAAATTAACCAGAAGATGTCCAGACTAGAAATGAGCACGTCGAAATTTGATTTTCTATCTGCTTCAAAAGTGTTTCAAGTGCTATTTGAGTTGTGTTTCGACAATTCAGGCTACGCAACTATTTTTCATTTGACGAAGAATACTATAATCTCAATAAATATATAAAACGCACGAGCAGTTGCATTGAACGCGGAACAATGCTTCATGCCGGGAGGAACGGGGAATCGGGGGTCGCCGCAGGCACAGTCCTGAAATATTATCGTTTTAAATTCTTTATTCGTGTGTTTGGGGAATATCCATGTTGATAGAGGTAATGCCTGTGGACTGATAAATGTTTTGATATGCATGAAATAAACCTTTCCAATAACCAACATTCATGCAACAAAAGGTTGAAAACACACCTTGATCATCCTGTTCTGGAAGCAGCTGCGATGACATCCCTGAACATTTTACACATTTATCTTTAAAATCTTGATATTCGAAGAATTACGCAGAATTCCTCAACCATGACGCAAAGGCCAATAGCCTCTGAAAGTTTTATAAATATGAACCCACTTCAGGATGGTAATCGTAGCCAGTGTAGATGTAATCTGCAGTAATCGCCTCGCTATTCTCCTGACAGTCGCCATAGCCGGGCAGTCGTTCCACCTTTTGCTAAAACAGATATTTTCTTTGTTGTATTATATTTATAACACATAAATATTTTTGTTCTATGCATTAATTCATTTTCAAGGTTTGTTTATTTTAAACTCAGACGCTCCAAGATCGAGAAATGAGAACTTACTCTTTCTAATTGCATTCGTGAAGAACTTCCCACATATTTCATTCGTTATTTACAATTTCCGGATTTTGCGTTACCTTTCGGATTCCGAAGCTGCTCGCGAATCCGACAGGTGCCGAGTATCCAAACGTGTCCGGGAAGGGATATTCAGTAGGTGGATGAATGGCCAGACGGACACCACTCGATTCGGAAGTCGACATGTAATCGGTAGTGTTGACGAAGAGAAGCACACGGATTCCTGGAAAAATTTTTTTGGTAATTTCCTACGCTATCGACAAATTTAAATTCAAACTCAACATTCGATTAGTTATTTTTATAATACAGATCACACAAGGAGCGTTCTACAATAATCTCATCATTAATCTACAACACTATTTGAGTTGCTTGAAACATAAGCACAAAGTCAATGCGTGAATAATTGTGTTGACGCTTCAAAAATACGCTTCAGAATCGCATAATAATCGTTTGGATACCCCCCCCCCGTTTTACAATTTTTTCCGATAGTGTGTTTGAAATTTAAAGAAAAACACAAGTATCAATTATAAAAAAAGAATGAAAACGCTTACCGTACATGGGCCCAGCCCGACTGCTCGTGTAATTGTTTGTCACATCGTAGTTGAACGTGTAGCAGTTGCCGAATTCTGGGTCGACGTGGAGACGAAAGTCCCTGGAAGGACATATTGGATGGAACGGGGGACACTATTTTAACGAAGCCGGCTAGGAGGCTGTGAGTCGCTTCTTGACGGCTGATCCGTTTCGCCCAGGATAATAAAGAACGAGGCGTTTGCATAGGGCATAGATACAGGCCTTTATTGATCTCCATGTCAGTATGCACCTCAGAGACTCCCAAGACTGCATCTTTAATGCCGTTATTATCCAATTTTATGAGCCAATTTGAAATTTGTAGTGTAATCGATTAAGTTTGTATTCTCACTGGTCAATGTCGCACTCCTTTCCGTTGAATGAGCACATCTCGATGAACTCTCGTTTCGCTTGAGAGAGGGCTACTCTTAAAAATCACAAGATTATATGAAATATTATATATTTTTAAAAAAAACAATCCTCTTGTTAAGTAAATCTGTCTCCGTTTTAATTTTAATTTCTGACGTTATTTTAACTGAGACCGAAACAAAATTGATTTCACCATAGCCAACAGCAATTTCTAATAGATGTGAAACACAACTGTGAAAAAATAAAGTAAATCATCGTGAGTTGATAGTTAGAGCTCTTTCATGGCAACAAATCCGAAAGTGTGTGTTGCCATGAATCAGTGCTAACAAGGAGCTCATTTTTTCGCTAGCAATGAGAAGTGCGTAGAGTACCTTTGCTGCACGCTAAGTGCAGCCATGGTGAACATCAGATTCTCCTTGGCCTTGGTCAGCATCGCCACGCCGTCCGTCATTCCCTGAGAAAGTTGTAATAATTCCCATTCAAGATTTCGTAATCTGGAATACGGAATTCACCCTGATTTAGGAATAAAATAATTAATTACGAAATTTCCCCTGATGCAATAAAATTCTCACCGAAAAGCCCATAGCCTTGATCGTCTCAGGATTGGTAACAATTGGCCGTTGGTGATGGTCCGCTGAAACAATTTTGAATATTTTTATCTCTATTTTTCGGTTTAAATAACAATTTTTTAAATGAAAACAAGCAAACGAGTGACCTCATAGACAATCCATTTTTGATTGAATTTCAACGATACCGTACCGCTTTGAAACAACAGAGAAATAGGAGGGAAAAGGACAGAATAATGCAAAGGACCGGACTTTCAAGCGATGAAACCATCTCATGCTGTGTCAACAAAAACTGCAAAAGGGAAAAAAATTGTATACACATGCTCACGTCTTCTCTGAGGTTCGGTTGCGGGTTCTGATGTGGTCGATTTTGTGGTAGTCGGAGCTTCAGTAGTCGTTGTCGTCGTTGATGTCGACGTCGTAGTAGTCGAAGGAGTGGTCGTGGGAGCTTTCGTGGTGGTTGTAGTACTAGTAGTGGTGGTACTGGTACTGGTAGTGCTACTAGTAGTCGTTGGGTCTGGAGTAGTTGTAGTTGTGGTAGTTGAAGGAGTTGTCGTGGCTAAAATATGAGAAAAATAGAGCGAACAGAAAGCAGCGAAGTAGAAAAATAGTTGAAGAACAAAAAGCTGCTAATTAATCTAACAACTACATGTAGTAGCTATTTTACGCTAGATCGTGGCCTAACACATTACTATGCACTGTTAATCATTTCGTAGATTCGTAGTATAAAGAATACTGACGAAAAAGTATGGAGAATGTCTCAGATGATTCTCTATATTGTCTCAATTTAACTTTGTGACTCCACGCACTAGTGGTCGGTGTAGTGGTGGTTGTCGTTGGTTCAGGAGTCGTTGTAGTCGTGGTAGGAGTCGTTATTGTCGTGGTAGGAGTCGTTGTAGTCGTGGTAGGAGTCGTTGTAGTTGTAGAAGTAGTCGTAGTCATTGAGGTCGAGGCTGTAACGAAGGCACGACTAACTAACTAATTAACTGCGACAATACTAACACTGTAAAGCATCACATGAAAATGCTGCTTTTTTGCACAGTGCATTCCAATACATTGGTACATGACATAGTGAACTATCTACATTTGTTTTTCATGCCATATACAATAAAATAAACATGCTTTTTGAAATAACGTCATCTATCGTATTATGTTTATGTTAAGCTAATCTGTAACGCGTATTTGTATTTTCAGCCATTCATTGTTCAAGAATAAACAATGTAAAAATTTAATGACTATCGAAAATCATGGCTATACCGATCTTCAAGATTATGCTTTTGTGTTCGATCTCTGATTCAGACGAATACAGAAAAGATCTCATAAGTAATAACAGTAAAAATCCAAACAATTCGCTATGCAATGAGGATATTGCGCAACAACATCGATGACTCGAATCTCATTGGGAAGGGAAAAAACTTCGACGTACGAGTGGTGGTAGTTGTTGGCTCCTCGGTGGTCGTCGTCGGTTCTTCGGTTGTCGTGGTAGTTGTCGTAGTATACGGAGCCATTGTAGAATTCGTCCACAGCTTCCGCATCTCCACGGGAGAATGCTTGCGAATGCAGTAGGGACGCTGAAACGAGTATTTTTATTATTATTTAGCGTTTCCCCCATTTTCTCATTTTCGCGGGAAAGATGTTACAAATGGAACATGATTTTTACACTCCTTTAGCTCGACGCTTGGTCGAAGTCATGAAGAAAATAATGTTCATTTTGTAGGACACACACTCACGACCGGTGTGCACAACGTTTTCTTTTTTGAATTCATCAAAATTAGAAATAGTATTATTAAAAATCGAATACACTGCAAACAGGTGAAGATTATGCAGGTGATCAAACATAATCAAGACATGCAATGCACTAAACAAAACATGAAACGTAAAACGTGCCAGTGAGTCAAAATGAAGATGAACTATAGCAACAAGACGATCTAGATCATGCTTTCAATACCTCGGACCACGGATCGGGATCGATCTCCAAGTAGTGTTCCTGTTAACGGACATTAAGCCATGGGTATTAGCAAGCATATCGAAGCAGGCTTTTGAAAAGTCAGCCGAGTAATAAACATTTGGGCAATAATCTACACGCAACCTCCATCCTGTTAGTCTCGAAAAAATATTAATCTCGTTATTTTCTGATGCGTATTAGGGAGCGCCAGTAGCTGACCGGCTGTGCACCACCAGGCAGGATCCAACGTAAAAGCATGATCATAGCAAATACAGGACATTAGCGAATTTTGACATTGAAGAATACGGTAGTTCAATAGCAGCATTAAGCATTACCGTATCCCATCAACAAAGGCCTTACAATTGGAGATTACCACTGTTCAGGCGGATCGTAAACTAGGCCAAACCTTGTTCTTGCCACCACTGTTGTCCTCGTAGTGCACTGATCGATTGCGGCAGGCACAAGGAAATCCTTCCTCGGGAGCCTCGGCGAGGAGGGAAGGAGACAAAGTGGGGCCTGGATAGATCAATATAATTATTTTATTTAAAAACTGTATAAAATTCTAAAGTGGCTTTAAGTCCTTATGTCGCTGAGACATAGATATTTTAAAAAGAGTCATGCGCATGAACATGTTTCAAGACTGCAACAATGATATTTTAGGATACCTTTAGCGGTAATGCCTTCCTGCCGAGTTAAAAAAAGTAATGATCAGGAGAAACTTTTAGCATCGTTTAAAGTTCCAAACAGGAAAAAAGTCACCACCAACGATCTCCGCCTCGCAAGTTCCCTCAACTGAGCACATGGGACATAGATGGTCGTACCAGATGCTGCAAATTGATAATTTTAGCTGTTTACATGTCGACAGGAGTGACACAATGCTGAAATGGACGAATGCTTCATCATTCTCTGCATTTGCTTGACACATCTGTCCTCATAACCATTGTGGCGCACTCATGTCTTTCATCCTTTGAACTTCCTAATGTCGTTGCTAACGTCAACTCAATCTTATGGAGGATATCCCATTCGCTTCGCCCCGCAATTTATTATTTTATATTGTGATGAATGAATGTTTCAACCGAGCTATAAGAAACTGTGATTATGATGTTTTGGTGGATCCATGATGACCTATTTACAATATCCTACAACTTACGATATGTTGAAGCACGGCCAGGCCTTGTCCATGTCCAAATTCATTGTGCAGATGCACTTGGAATTCTGAAAAAGGTTCTCGTTAATTGAAAAATCCACATGTTTTTCGGACATGTCTCCCCGAAAGGAGTCTAGTCCAGTGGACACAGATGCCATAGCGCAGGAGGTTAAGCCAATAGATAATGTCAAAAAATATTCCTTCTTATTATAAATGAATAAATATCATACAACTGCTCACCTCGTTCCTCGGTGGACTTTCAAATCGAATGCATTCCATATCCAGCTTGCCGATGCAACGACAGTGCGCCTCGATGGCCTCGTAGATTTGATGGGGTTGCATCGCCTATGTACGATAGTTCGGTCGGGCCATAGAGCAGGTCAAACGGGTCATACGACTGTTAGCCCTAACGGTTCTAGATCACCACAGTGGCATGCTATAACTTATATATATAGCCTATTAGGTAACCTGTTCATACTGTAGTTCAACAGGGTCAGAAAGCCTGTAAACCTGTCGCTTTTCCCTTCCGAGCAAGATGTTCTCGTCGTCCATGTCTTCGACAAACATTCGCGTGGCTGAAGTGGGAGGCAGTGAGAGTCCAGAGGCAACCAGTCGCTGCTCTTCCTCTTCGATCTCCTTCAAACATAAAATGATTAATATAATATTATGATAAAATCATTTGAATTTCTGCCAGAATTACGTAATAATATCGTAATCAACCCGGGAAATTCAAATCTCACTTTTCGAAATAGTTCCCGGACGAGCTTCTGGCTCATTTCCACGTGCTGCTTCCGCTTGAATTTCGGTTGCTTCTCGTTTTTGGTCTTACTGTGGGACTTGGCATTGTCGTAGACGTCCATCTGGAATTTTGTGCCTTTTTTTAAATTTGAAATTTCGCGCCAAAACATACCGTATCCCGGACAGACGGGACCATGCGAACGAGACTACGCTTGTATGGATTGAGATTGCAGAATGTGATGGCGGGAAACTCGACCTCGTCAAATTTCATCTGAATGTTTTGTTATGCTTGTGAGTAGGAAATATTTGATTTTAAAATTCGAGCCTATTTGGATTTGCTTCACTTATTCACATTTGAATATATTTTCAATTTTTGGGTATTGTTCCGGTCGCAGATGTGGTGAAATGTAAAAAAAAATCTGAAACGTTTGCAAAACTATTTTAATATTTCCACTGCAAATGCATACGCAAAAGAGAGACCATTTAACATGCAAAATACTACAAGTCCCCTTCATTTCTTCTTCCTTCATCATTCTTCCCTTCGGTTCGGCCTTCCCGTAACGAACCGTTAGGCAACGAAATAGGGAATCGCGTACGAGAACGAGAACGGGAATCTCGCATGAAAATGAATAGGACCGCGCAGTCTCGCGAGAATGAATAAAATGAACGGAGATGGGTGCGAGAATCTCGGATAGATGCGAGATCTCGCGAGACCATTCTTTCTTCGATTCTGCCACACACCGGTCCCTTACCATCCCCTAGCAGCGAATGCGAGAACACTGCGAGAACGAGATTCTCGCATCATTTACATTGCATACAACGATCTCGCGAGACTCATTCTAGACCGCGCCGGTCTCGCATGGGGGAGAAGTGACTGAATGCGACACCCTACAACGAAATCATTCCTCGTACGTTCGCTGCCTAAGCGGTCCTTGCCCAACCGCTCGTCAGTGGTTCGTCACAGTCGAATTAAAGAAGCCGTAAACCGAGTTGTCCCATCGTACTAGACGACTACTTTCAAAATTGCATAGGAAATTTCATAGTGCAGCTATCGTTTCAAACTCAACTGATTTGCATGTGACGAGACGTCACACGAGTCATTTTTTCGAATTCCCGCGCGGTCGTTTCCAGGGAAGCTCCAGGGAAGCGCGGGAATTCAACTTCGAATTTGAATAACGCGGCGAGGAAAGCCTTTTGAGAGATGAAAAATTGCGATCATACATAATCGAACATGCTCTACAACGCTGCGCTTCCAGAATAGTTGACCCAGAATCTCCCGTGACGGCTTCTTTAAATCGACACCCCCACTCTAATTTCCAGCTTTCTTTCCAATATTATAATTTTTGTTCTTATTTTGATTTCTTATTCTTTTTTGTTTGGTTTCGTTTCATGTTTTTATTTTAATTTATTTTTTTCTTTTTCTTAAAGTTCTTTATTTTACCGATATTGATGTTATCCTATCGTGTTTCTTCCACTTTTGTACCAGTTGTATGACGAGGTAGAAGAGGATGAGGAAGAACGCCACTATCAGTAAAAACCAGCAGAGCTTGCTGCAAGTTCGCCATTGATGATGCCATCTGATTTATATTCCAACATCACCTAATGCGACTCCTGGCCACGAGGATTCTCTTTGCTCCATGGGCCGTGGTTAAATCAGCAAAATACTTGACTCGGTCGGCCACCGGGGATTGCACGACGTCATCCTATGACGTTATTATGATTTCGTCATAATTACGAAATCGATTTCTTCATCACACCTGCTGGGGTGACGCCATGTCTTCTGTGGTTGAGGATGAAGTGCTGGGAATGTCAAGCTTGTGATCGAGAGGAGGTGCTTGAGTGTAGAATATGTCCGGTGTATCGGACTTGGTCATCACTGAAGGAACGATTACAGACCCGCAAGAGAGACGAAATACCGCAGAAGTATAAGGCAAAAAGTGACAAGATTGTTCATTTTCAAAGCACTGGAGCACGAGACAATTGCTGTAGATGTAATACGTGATTGTTATTGTAGATATGAAATGTAGAATAGCGCAAACATGTCTCTTGAACTGCGAGATAAAATTGGATTGGGAGCAAATCATTGAAACCCTAGATGAAATGTAGTGCAGATTCGCAAGAGAGAACAAACGTCAAATCGTTGAAACCTACGAATCTTTTTACCGTGTCAAGACAGAAATACATACATATGTTTTTGATTTTCGAACAGAAAGTAGAGGTAACTTCATGTGAATTTAATGGAGGGTTATTGGCCGTCGTCGAAACACATCGCGAAATCATATTATAGTATGTGAGATTCCGAAGATGAAGTACTTCTGTCCAGGAATACAATACGTATGTAATTAGAATGAATGCTAATGATCATTTTTGTAATTGATGTGAGAGAATAGCATGCAGAAACATAAAGCGATTTTTGCACTTTCAAAGCCAAGCAAGGCGTTCCATCAAAAAACTAATCATACGTATATTTTACCATTTGGCGCAAATATCTAGCAGAATTTCACTCGCAAAAAATTTATGACAAAGAACACAGTGAACTTTCACCGAGTAGAGGCTGTTTTCTATAAACAATGGACGAGGAAGAAGAAGAAACCAAAGTGCAAGAATATCAAGTTGTCTCTTTGAGGAGCAAAGTGAACCCATGGTTGTGTCTGTCAGCTATGGTTAGCACTATGGGTTATGCTTCAATGCTAGTAAATATTTGAAGATATACATAAGACCGCAGGGTGTCTGACCAAAATTTTTGCCCATGCGTATGAATACGCTCAAATGATAGCTCAGGTGCTCCGTTACAACATCCTTTTTGCCGTTTGTTGATATCTTCTACCTGCGCTAAGTTATATCTTATATACTGGCCCGCGAGGCATCAAGGGAAAGGCCTCGAAAGTTGGGACGACCCTCTCCCTCCCCTCTATTCTCATTTCCATCATTAGCGATCATCTAATATAAAAACTAGTTCCAACATGGTTATTTTGCAAAACTCCCTCTTGGTATATATAAAAAATGAATAGGCATATATTTTGATCCTATTTCACGTTAAATATTATTAAAAAATAGCAAAAGGGTTGGCACGTGGTAAAACTCGAACTTACGACCTCTTGCATGCAAGGCCAGCGCGTTAACCAATACGCTATCCGGTCACTGAGTGATGTACCTCCTTCAGATGAATACAAATGCGCATGATTAGGACATGTGTTCACAAAAACGCAATACACAAGAGATACAAGTCGATTCTACATGCAAAACTCTCGCAATCGAAATTTTTGATTAATATCTCGGATATAACCTTTGAACATGGGGTGTGGACAGGTATGGACATGACGTTTACAGACGGAAAAGAAATTTACCATACGTATATAGAGCGATCAGGAGACCACACAGGTGAGAAGTTGAAACGCAGTTTCTTAGCCATACCATCAGAGAACCCATCATGAGAATTTCATAGGTCTGACTTCAACAGTTTTAGAATTATGCGTCAGTCTTAACTTTTGACCAAAACTTGTCCCTCGCCAAGTGGGCGGAGCCCGCGGTCCCTATGTATACACTATTCATTCTTCGTTGATACAGACGATTCAACTGGATGAAGGACAACTGCGCCATGAGCATTTGTGCCGTAATGGAGAAATGGACATATGCATCATCGTTCTCGTGACTTGTACTGCGCAACTGTCCATTTCACCATTATGGTGCTAATGCCCTGGGCGCAGTTGTCCTTTACTCGAATCAATCTATACCATCATTTTCCTTCATGAAATGGAAAACTCTCATCTCATGTAGAGCGTCGTTGGCTGTTATCGATAAATATTGTGCATGTTACATTCCCTTGCAAATGACGTTCATCATCCGATCTAGTCTAGTGGTTATGATTTGCGGCTCTCACCCGCAAGGCCCGGGTTCGATTCCCCGCATCGGAACCAAATTTTGCTATTTTGCCATAACTATAAGCTTCCTCAATTTTCCGCCGTGTTGACATTATTGATAAGATTGATGCCGTCTGTCCCAATCATTTGGACCAGCCTCTGGAATAAAGTTGAATTGGGACTGCCCCGAGAAAAGCCCAATAACGCTTTTCGATTCGGAAACGCTAAAGCTAACGTTTAACGCTTTTCCATTTGATATTTATGAGTCAAATGGCTAACTACGAAGTGTTGAGATCACACAACTCTCCCTTGTATGATGCAATAATCGTCATGCATACCATTATCAATGCCGATTGATATGATTCTTCTACTGTGCAATGACGAGAAGATCCTCTTGCCTTCCTTGTTGTTCTCCTTCTTTTTTCATTCATGGAATGCAACCGGAGAAGACGGTACTTGATCGAGAGAATCTTTTTATATACGAGAGACGAGTGGATGCTTCTATCGTGTAAATAATGAAAAGAAATACTGACACCCAAGTGCCGTCTTCTCGATATGCACCTTATTTGATTACGGAACAATTTGCAAAACCATTCCCGAACAATTCATTCTGCTTGTATCGCCTTCTCTTCTACGACGGTAACACTATCGCTGAATGAGACAAACGTAATCGTTCGCGCATAGCATGTGAATCGTTCTAGTTATCCTCTCTATGCTCACTCGTTGTTCCTACAAGTACAATTGGTGCATCGGCATCCCCAGAACCTAAAAGTTTCTTAAGAAATTATTGTTTTACTTGCTTGAACGTAACATTGGTAAATATAAAATGAAGTCGTAGTCAAAATGCGTATCGTGAAAAATATGGAAGTCAATCTGACAATTAGAAGGCAAGCTATTGTTTCCATTAGACAAAAAAACTGCTAATCGTTAGAGAGTGGATAAGGTCAAAGCAGATAATGAAATAAATGACAAGATCATGAGTTTTTGGCAGTGAGGATAAGTTTCTATTCAGTGAACAGCTAAAAATCGAATCTTGGATTATAATGCTGAACAGACCGATTGTGAGAGACTCTTTGCACTGAAAAACGTAATAAACGACCATATTTTCGGTCACTTTCTATAAGACGTTTGTTGTAGATGACAGCAGGCTTTTTTGCTTTTAGAAGGCAATGCTCGGCTGTGGCTTTTTAGATTCTGAGCAGCCACCCTCCTAAAATCGCGAACATTAATCGACTTTTTATCAACTCTGCAAGTTGAATACACTGACCGAAGGTTTTTGTCAAAAAAGAGAAGGAACTCACAACGAAATATAAATGCTCAGTCAATTGAGCAATGGTCATCATTCCAAACTTCATTTGACATTCTGGCAGTGAACATTTGAATACTTTGATATCACCGTGTTTCTTGCAGTGATCAAGCATCGCCTGCAATACAAATCCACTGATAGAAAGAACGACGGATCAAATCTGCTGCCACGCATATTTTAATTGTCCAATCTCGATTGCAGAAAGTTAGCGATACCTGCTTGTCTTTGATATCGAAGATTTGCCGACAAAGGAAGCACATGCATGATGTTCGCTTGAACCTGAAAATGAATTCATTTTCGAGATAATGTTGTCTGCTCATGGAAAAAATCAACCCGATAAAGAAAGAGGAGCCTAAATGGACATACTCAGTTTCTGTGTTCATCCTTGACATGATTGGTGGCTTCACATCTATCGGAGATGAGGGTGAAGGAGCAGGCTGCAAGAGGATATCGTCATTATATCAATTCAGTAGTGATGGCTGAGTGAATCTCAATTCGTGAGGGAATCCCAAGCGCGCGCGGTCGTTCGGATTCCCTTTCATCGGAATCCCAATGAGAGCGATCGTTCATTTTAGGATTCAGTATTCATCCGTATCAGAGCATTCGATCCGCGATAAAGTTATTTGCTATATTTCGGAATATTTTGTCGTTACTCCAACGATTCACAATTGTAAAACTCACAACTTCAGTGCTGCATGACTCGGCAACAGAGGCAATCAGCGTGAACTGAAGAAATTTCATGTAAATTCTTTAATTGGCGTCGACATTTCTAGAATCGTCTTCCCGGGCAAAGAATTCGGATGGCAGTTGCGATTGTGAAATTATCAAAGAATTATTTTTACCGAAGTAGAACTGTTCCACGGATGATCAGTTGCCTGATGAGTATTCAAACCCTCCGCATCTATGCATTTGAAGTCACAATATGGACACATGATCATCTCCTCTTTACTCATCCTCTCCATTTCCTAAACATTGTCGATATTTTTATTTTTTTGTGTTGGAATCAACAATGATTCATTACGAATCGTAAAAATCTAAATAAAGCTTTCCTACCGTGCTCGAACTGTTGGTCGGATGATCAAATGCACTTTTCTCCATTTCCGTGGTGGGAACTGCATCATTCTGCTTATCAACGGTAACTTCGAAATGGCCACTCTGTAAAAAAATATTATTAAATCTGTATTACACATTACTTTTCCGAATCAGTTACAAGATGCGTTTTTTTGCAAATTTGTCATTAACTGCAGTGTATCACCTTGTACATGTGATGTCTTAGTTCCTTCGCGAAATCTGTGCGTATGTTGCACTCCTTGCAGAGATACGCGGCCTTTATATCATTCTTGTCGTGCGTTCTGAAGTATACAAATTACGACTGATGATGCATAACGGAAAAACAGTTACATAAACAAGAGAGTAGAGTGTCGCTAATGTGTCGTTATTGAAAGCGGTAGATTCTAGGCAATCTAATTTCATTTCTAGCATTTGGCTCTATGAAGTGAGAGACGACCGCTAGGAATGAAATTAGGAATGAATGGCTAAAGTTTCATTAGCGACACCCTACAAAAGAGTCTTTGCATGATGAAAATACTCACTGTTCCTGATGAGCTTGCACACTCTCCGCGTCATTTCCATTTGAAATCGCAATAAGGGCACACGAGCATGTCATGTTCTCCAATTCTCTCTTTTGCCTAAACACTTGAGATTATTGTTTGGATGGAATATTCCCTTGCTCGCTTCAACAACGATTTTGTGCATAATTTAGTTCATTGAAACCATACCTTTGTGATCTTTTCCTTATTAGTCAGTTGCGTTGCCAAAGGAGGATTCGTGACGATGGGCTGACCTTCTACGCCCTTATCCTGCTGAGTCTTGGAAGAAGAAGAAGAGCTCGGGACAGGATTGGGTACTTTGGAGGTGCTTGAAGATGCAGTGAACAAAGGGTACACAGATGTTGTCTTGCTCGATGACGGAGTAACTGCTGAGAGCCTTGAAGTTGTCGAAGCAGAAGAAGTCTTCGAGGACAGGCCAGTTGTGGTGCTTGAATGAGACGAGGCTGCGGTCGCCACACAGGCATATATAGGCGTCTTCACCGTGGATCTTGATGGCACAGGGGTATGGGATGGAAGTGCAGATGCCTTTGAAGATGAGGACGCAGCAATAGGTTCCTTGTCCTTCTCCGCAGAATCACTGACCTGTTCTTCTGGCAAGTTTTCGTCCTGGAAAAATCATCGTCTTGAAAAACCGATACGATTGCTGCAGGGAAACAGGGAAAATACTACTTAAAAATTTTGCTGTAATTTATATTGGTTTTCGATCAGTACCATAAATTGAAGAATATTCGGAAAACAGTGGAGATGATTATCAAATGCACCAGTGGAAATGTCGAAGCGCAATGCAAGTCGTGAAGAAATGCTCACGTTATTCCAGACGCTCGGCTCAGCTTCAACGGGTTGCGAATTCATTGGGGTAGTCATCTTTGTGTTCGATTTAGCTTGCACAGCTTCTTCGACACTTCTCATTTTCAGCACTCCTCCGCACTTTGCCTGAAAATATCTAGTGTTGTGAATTCGCGGGGGCATGCTGCGTAATGTCATTCAAATTCGACATTTGCCACGATTGGAATGGAATGAATAGTTGTGTTCGGAAATTGTGAGCATATGCAGTATTGAGTGCTTTTCCCAGTCCGTCGTACAAGTATTTACAATAACGATTGATATCCAAATTGTAAAAGAATTCTCACTTCATCATGATGGTCTTTGAACTCAGTGGACAATTTCCACCACATGAAATTTTCACCAGAAGACGAGCACGTGCTACACCCGTAGACATTCACCAACTCGTCGTTTGGCCTGCAAAAAGGAAAATATGATGGGAAAACAAATTTCCTTTCCACTATCCCAACCTCTTGCAAGTTCTGATAGTCCTGTTCAAGTGCTGGCACACATTCATGTAGTTTGCGAATGGACTTTTGCAGTATGGGCACTTCGTTGCCTTCGTCAGACCCACTTCCTCCAACTGAAAAAAGAACGAATATTTATTCAATTGGGATATATTATTTTTAAATAAATTGCGCACAGGTAACAAGGTTACATGTTAATTTTTCATTAAAAAATGAAAATGTAGAGAACGTACAGCCTTATTGTCCTTCTTACCGGCCGACGTCCTCCTAGCAGTTGAGAATGAGGTGGTCTGAAATCAGAATAATGAGGCAAATAAGCGTCCGCGCGCAACAGAAACACGAGCTCGCTTTCATTTGCGGTTGTGTACTCAATTTTCGAGGGGTTCTTTCTCCCTACAGCGCAAAATCTTGCGAAATGGTCATATATATAATGTACATGTAGTACTCACGGTATTGCCCTGAGGGGCCGTGCTCGAGGGACGTCCAGTATTGGCAATAGGTGTCGCCGATCTAGACGGAAGAAAAGAAGACGACTGCAATATGATTAGTTTCGTTATAATCTAATTTTTGACGCTGAAAGTTGGTGGTGAGAAATTCTGGAATCGCCGTTTTGGAAATGGGACATTCAGGAACCGGACTCCACACTCGAATCCGCTGCCTTGATACTTTTCATTACAAGAGAATACTCGAGCGTTGCAGGATAACAAGAATTGTCGTATTCCACCTAAAATCACAGGCAATAAGCTCACCGAATTGTTCTCAGCAGTCTTATCGCTGGTGGTCCTTGTAGACTCCTCTTGTATGCTGATATTCTCTACGCCGCCTGTGGAGTCCTCTTCTCGTCTTCGCTTGGTTGTTGAGGGCACCTGGAATAAAAATACTATTAGGAAGAATATTCTTCCGTTGATTCAATCGAGTGGAGAACAATTATCAATTTGAGGAACGAACTTCGGAGTTGATGGGAGACGGCATTATTCCACGCTTTTCCGCTCGGCGTTTCTTTCTTCGTTGAATCTTAATGATGTTATAATCATTACAGAAATAACTTGTCGTTCATTCACGTAAATTTTGTATTATTACATTTTGTATATAACCTAAGGAAGTACTACAATAAAGATCGCACTTCCTCCTCATGTTTCTTCCTGCACTCCAAGTTGTTCGACTGGTGGATTCTCATAGCCTTGTAAGTATCGAATTCCCTCTTGCAATAACAGATGCCTGAAAATTGAAGTTTTGACATTTTCACCCGTTATCTATGTATATTTTATTATCAAAACAACTTGTTTTTATTCCTTATGCAGTTCCTTTTGCTCAACGAGCAGTGTTTCTAAAGGCAAACGTACATGGCACAGTCTTGATGTCTTCATCCTTGGATTGAATACCGTTGACTGCTTCATTATGCAATTCTTGAGGCCGAGGCTCCGAAGGAATTTCAATTACTTCGTCTCCCATTATGGGTTCAGTCTGCAATGAAATGATGAGATCGTGATTTGGAGCTTTTTATTAAATATTATTATTATTCGAAAAAAATTTCGTTCTTTTTCGAAACGGATCCTTGTAACTTAAGTCGGAACATTTTCACGCACTTTGAACACCGGAAGGACAGTAGAAGATACAGATGCTTCGCGGGAGCTTTCGAGGCTTCTTATCGTCCGAGAATTGTCAACAGCGGCTGACTCCAATGTCAGATCAACTTCTGAAAAAAACAATCAATCTCAATTTATGCAGATTATTATTATTAACATCCTTGGATAGTGATTAGAGCATATTTGGGTTAAATTAGAGAAAGGGTGAATCGTACCTTCCTCGTCCTCCTCTTTCTGATTGTATAGCATCTCGTCGACGAAAATGAGCACATTATAAACAAAATCCTTGAGTTTGGACCAGTAAAGTTATCGCCAAAGCATGATGTGGTGGGCATTTTAATACATAGCGAATAGTCCGTTTAGAAAGGCCTTCATGAAGCAAACAATTCTTGAATAGCAAGATGTCAAAATTACCATCAACATTCGGAAACATCGTAACTATGAAGTTGTTGGACGATGTTTCAGACCTCAGAAAATAAGCAATTGCTTTAGGCCCTTGTTCTCCACTCTCCCGTCTTCAACAATCTCTTCCACGGAGATTTCGCTGAAAAGAACAAGGAAGTGAGTCGTATATTATTCTATATAATATAAATACGAAATAATAATGAAAGGCACTTCAAATGTTGACCAATGAACTCGTCACTAAACCGTTTCGAAAGTTTGTTGGCGTGGTTATGTCTTGTAGAAGACAAATGAACTAAAGGGTGATATCTACTTGAAATGATTGCAGTTCGTCACTCTTCACGGGGTCTCCTTCGGCTCCTTTTGTTCTCTAGTGTGTTCGATTTCGCATCCCGGTGCCTTGCCTTCATCGGGTAAGTATCCATTGAATATATTCTTCCGAACAATGAAATATCAATCAAGAAAAAGCAATAATGGCTACATATGCGAATAAGATCTGCCTATGATAATTCGATATCAACTATATTTGCAGTGGAAGCCATCAGAGAACTTCTCATTGTCGCTGACCGTCTACTGAGAAACTGGTCAGGCAATGTCAATACAAGCTGGAGACAATGCAACTCGAAATGGTATCATTTGTGCACAATCAAATTGTTTTCATATGAGTTCGTAATTTTGAACCAGTAGAAGAAGAAAAACTGTTAATTCAAACAATTCATTGAAATAATCGCTGTTTGCAGGATGTTCAATCCAATCTTCAGCTCGTTCTCCTTCTCCCAGATCATCTGATCACGAAGTCCATTTTGGTACGTTTTCGACTGTCCTTAGAATGGTAGACAGTTTGAACACTTTAGGGGTTATGTTTCAAGGCTGCTATATGTTCGAATACATACCATCTGTGAAACATAAAGTAGTCGTACTGCCAATCATAATTTCTATAGTTAACTCGTCTTGGTTAGGTTTAGATAATTTCCTTCAGGACAATTTCATGTTCTCTTACTCCTCTCCCTTCTCCCTCTGTGAGACTTTGAGTCCTTGTGACCTCAGTCCCGAAGTCCAAGCCATTCTGGAGACACATATCTCCTACTTCGACCCGCAGCGATTCGTTGAAGTGAGTTGTTTGACCCATTCCTCTCATCTGTGTTCTGTTAATCTCATGCATATGCCTTGTATAGGAAATGCCACAATGAACAGGGTCATTATATTTCTCATAATGAAATTTCTTTAAGATCGACGAGTCCAAGCATGCCCCGTTCACTATTCGAGGATCTACGACTATAGTATTTCGCAATTCCCTCAAACGTCCCATCTATTGCTTCTTCCCTATTCTCCCAGACGAATACGAAATGCAGTACAATAACGGAGAAATCAAGCCCGGACAAGAGAACATAGTAGTTATCACATGCACTGATCCTCATTCCCCTCCCGCCAATCTATCTTTTCTCTTCGTTGAACCTCTCTTCGATATTGTCGACTGAGTGCTATGCACACTTCATATTCTAATTTCACGCATATAATGTTCTCCCACACTTCCTTCGTTTGTTTAAAGGAATAAATATTATATTTATGCAATCTCTTGGAGGGAGGGTCAATGTCATCTACTATGGAAGAGCGATGGAGGTGCCTAATGAGAACGTTCTTATTCTCTACAGAGAACGTGTTTTAACGTTTATACACGACCGTAGGGTGGTGGTGTTCGATTAGCTGGGAATCGAAAGGATCGAATGGAATCGACGTTTAACATTACATTTTTGATGCCATTAGATTCTTTCGATTCCCAGCTGTCTAACTTCATTCCTAGCGGTCGTCTGTGCGCAATGGGGACGACCGGGCAAGGGAGGACGCAGAGAGGGAATGCGTGTCGTTTTGCTATTGGAATCGAACATCCCCCACTATGGTTGGCAGTTTGAGTACGAAAGTGCATTCGTTATCTCTGCTTCTTCGCAGAGCCGATGTCTCCCGCATACGAGGGGCAACTGCTATGGGGAGCAGCAGAGATGACGAATGCACTTTCGTACTCAAACTGCCAACCATAACCCCATCCTACTCGTCCGAATGGATAAACAAATGAACGATTCCACGCATGATTAACCCTTGGCGCATTGTGTTCAACACTACAGAAATAATTATGTTGTCATGCCTTCATAAAGAACAGATTGGATGAGCCTGTGAACAACTCGCAACTCCAATTGGATTTCAGCTACCATTTCAGTCCGTTAGAGAGGAAGATTCGTGAACATGAATCGTTTCTTCATCGTGATACCACAGAAATGGCCAAAAACTACAAAATGTTATGTATATGAGAGTCTTAATGAGAGTGTCTCCTTGTTATGTTTGCAGGAACAGAAAGAGAAGTAATGAAATAATATTATTGCCATTTGTAAAAGTAAAATTAGCTATTATGCTATATGTGACATTGTGGATTTACTTAGTGATAGTCCGTTTGGGAACACCTTCAAGAAGCAAACAATTCTTGAATAGCGTGATGTCAGGATGTCTAATTCATTGTGATCATTTTCGACATTCGAATGAACATCATGTGGTAGGTTCTCTCTGCATGAATCTGCGGTGTATTCATGGAACATATCTTTTCGGCCTCTTCGTACAATTTGGGGTTGATCTGAAACTACAATGATTGACCCACTTCCTTAATTACGAAGTAATACCTTGTTGTCATACATTTGCATCATGAGTTCTCCCGATAACACAGCGATTCCTAAAACTTAATTAATAAGCTCGAATATATTCTGAACAGTGTCAAAAATGATTAATTATCTGCCCACTTCCAATATCCGCGTTACCGGCCATTGCCTACATCGTTTCTAGCACTTCCAAATTGGAGAGCAGCTGAAATAGTTTGAGTATCTATGCTAAATGTCTCCTCTCATTGGCAATTTTGACGATTTTTTATGATAATCCAGTAATTAGGACTTTGCGATTTTTAGGGAAGAAAAAGGAGAGATTAGACGACAAGGAAATGCTAACGAGGAATAGAAATTTGCAACAGTTCGGACCTTAACTTTCTTTGAACTAATGAATGTTACATAAACTAGCCTTTGCCATAGCCTCGTTTATGCGTATTTCTTCCTCCATGCTTCCATACTTATCCAGTGATGTAACTTAAAATATACATTATCAGATATATACGGTTTGGCAACCGTCATAACTTTTTACTTCATATCATCAAAACAATGAGGGTGGGGGCAAACGGTGAAAAAATATATTGAGTGACCAAGAAAACCAAACATAACGTCTCATAAGCCCTCTCAAAACAGCTTTGCTATTACTTTCGACGATCATCGGTCAAGTGGTCTAGTGGTACGATTTTCGCATTGGGTACGAGAGGTCTCGGTTTCGATCCCGTGGCCCTAATCTTTTTTTTATAATTACGGATGAGTCCCAAAAAATGTATGGCCACATACTTCGGTGTCGCAAGCGAGTCTAGTGCAATCATCGTGCCTCTACTATCTGAGGAGCGATTGTGTGTGCATTTTGTTGACAACCGCTCCTCAGAGAGTAGAGACATGATGAATACACTGAAAGACTTGCATGCGATGCCATACCACATTCTCAATGTATCATTAGAAATGCTATAGTTTTCCTGAGCTTCTCATCGTAAAAGCAATCTTTTTCAACGATGTAAGAAACCGCAACTGAACCATCAGCAGCCATGATAGCTCAGTTGGGAGAGCGTTAGACTGAAGATCTAAAGGTCGCCGGTTCGATCCCGGCTCGTGGCATGTTTTTGCCACTATCCACATTGTGTTTATTTTTTAATTGATTGGTTTCCAAAAAAACGACCTTCCTCGTCCTCCTCTTTCTGGTTGTATAGCATCTCGTCGACAAAAATGAGCACATTCTAAAAAAAACCCCTTGATTTTAAACCAGTATAAACAGCTCCAACATGTATTACATTATGGGATTTATTTAGTCATAGTCCGTTTAGGAACACCTTCAAGAAAAAATTCTTGTATAGCAAGATGTAGATTTCAGTGTGATCATTACTAGGATGGGGAAAGGCAGCATTTTCATTTCTCCTGCGCTGACATTTCAGCGCGGTCAAAAGGCAGCGCTGCCTTTTAATGGCGTGTTTCTGAACACGTTGTAGCCTGGCACTAGTGAATGACAATAATAAACACTCATTCCGACGAGATACCCTAACCGGTAGCTAATTTTTTTCTCAGGAGAGTAAAAGATAGTGCTGTCATTCCGAGCTGTTGAAAAGGCAGCGCTGCCTTATGACCCGGTCAGAAATGAAAGCGCGAAAGGCGTTGTCTTTCGCTTTGCCTTTCCCCACCCCAATCATTACCATCAACATTCGGATGAGCATCAGATGATAGATTCTGTCTATATGATTCGGCGCCGCATTGGAGGAACATATCGTTTTAGCTTCTTCGTACAGTGTCGTGTCGATCTGAAAAGACAGTGAATGCCCCAATTCATTAGTACGAAGTTATACCTTGTTGTCATATATTTGCGTCACGAGTTCTCCAAAGACCACAGCGATTCCTAAACATAGATTTATAAGACCCGAATATATTTTGAACAGTGTTAAAAATGAATAAAATTCTGCCCACTTCCCATATCCTCGTGCTTGGCCATCATCTGCAGCGTTTTGAGCACTTCCAAGTTGGAGAGCAGCTGAAAGACATTTATTATCTCCGATAAAAATTTTAAGTTTTGATAAAGGGTAATAGACTTCGAATCTGTTCCGTCCGTTTTTGAGCCTAGGATACATGAACTAGTCTTAGCCATTGCCTCGTTCTTGCGTTTTTCTTCTTCCATGCCTTTAAATTCTTCCGTTGATGTAACTAAAAATGTATGCTTTGTCAGGTCTAAGAATATGAAAGAATAAATTAGATTCACAAATGCAATTTCATTCATAACGGTTTGACAACCGTTCGCTTTTTACTTCATATACTGATAGTAGGTGGCCCGCCCTAATCTGTCCCCAAATAACACGCACGGGTTCAGAAGAAATTACGTTACATTTATCTACAGTCTCACAATAAGGGATGAATGGGACTGGGGTACAAATGGACAAAGGGGGAAGGGAGATCATTGGCCTATTGTGTAATGGATACTGTTGGTGGATTAGGTGGAATGAATGACTCTCTATAACAGATGCATTGCTATTGGGCTCCATCTGGCGAACCCAGTGATAGCTCCCTAAATACTGTTAGGTCATATTCCCGATTCCTCATTCACACTCATCTACTCTTCGCACCTCGATTCGATTGTCGGCTGACGATTGCTGGCCGGTTATTGTGCCCTATTCGCCTCTCTTAGCCTTTCACCATTCAACCATCGAGTACTGACTACCACGAATGACAAAACATGACTGATTCCACACTCTTTCTCTCTACTTTCATTCTCTCTGAGGGGAAGGAGTGATCCTTTTTGTTGGAGGATAGCCTACTTGAACACTACCGTATAACACCCACAAATTACGTGCAAATCATCCCTGTTACACTCAGACAAACCAATTTGATTTTGCGATGATGACGCACTTCTGGAATTGGTGGGCGACCGACATGGGTAAGAGTGTGGTGCCAGGGTGTCGCACTCAGTGCTTTCAGTGCATTCGTCAATCGTCTAATCTCTCCGGAGCGGTTGTCTATGACATGATGGAGACAACGGCTCCGCGGAGATTAGACGAATGACGAATGTATAATAAAAGCACCGAATGCGACACCCTATGTGGTCTTTCCTATTCTAATTCCTGATTTGCTGTTCTATCAACACATAAATGCATGGTTACACTGAGTTAATTCACGAATGGAATAAAATGGGATCGGATGCAGAGAGACAATGAAAGCGATGATTTGATTGTGAGGACGATACCGCCTCAAGATATACCGACTCAAGTATTAAGAGCAGAGATACAAGATAACGAAGTGATCACAAATGTGCTCACGTGCCTGTCAACCAGCAGTCACAAGAGGAATGGCGCGAAGTTGACTCTTTAGAATCATTTGTTCTCGCCTCTCTTCCTCTCTCTGGCTTACACGCTATCTCTCTTCTTTCTTTAGCTTCTCTGATTGCGCGATGTCTCTCTCTCCTCTTTTCCGTGGTCTGGTTATCTCTACTTTCGATAGGGAACAGCTCCGAGTGGATCAGACGAATGAAAAATGCACTTTACTACCATTTTAAAAACCCTAATGGAAACCCTGTGCGCTTTTGTATTCTTTTCTGTTATTGTTCTCATTGGGTATT
>JACMIF010001402.1:0-24131 GCA_014805445.1 Diplogasteroides magnus | reverse complement strand
TAAGAAGTTGAGAGAACGGGATGAGGAATGGGGTAATTTACATAGTCTGAACAAGTGACCTCTAGTCCTACCAATGGTTCTAGAGCAACAGAATATTACATCTTGTGGTAAATCAATAAATCGACGCAAAATCTTAAATGTGATACAAAGATCAATCTTAGCGCGTCGTTTTTGAAGCAGTTCTAAATTGAACAATGAAAGTCTTTCACAATATGGTAACTTGATACGCTTACATCGGAACAACGCAAATCTAGTAAATGATCTCTGAACATTCTCTAATAATTGGACACTGGCGACGTCTGAGGGACTCCAAATCTCAGCCGAGTATTCTAGAAGGGGAGTTCTTTCAAGAGACACTGCTTAATAACAAATAAACCTGGGGGATATCTAGTTCTATCTAAATGGACATGACCGTCCATAAAAAGGGGGCCTCCTCGGTAATGATAGCAAAGCAACGAAGCAATTCTCTCATCATTTCGATATTTATGGGTCACTGATAATAGTTCAACTGTCTTTTGCCATTCAAGTAAGAACAGATCAAAAGGATAATGTTTTTTTTCAGGATGGCAGAACAACGGAACTTCTTGCTTTCTCTTCTTGGACGAGGCGACGCCGTGGACTCAAGCTCAACAACAGTGCGCAAAGTGGGCAGAATCTAACCTATATTCAGCAATTATAGGATGGCGTACTATCGTGAAATCGGTTAAGGAGCTGCTTAACAGCTTTAGGATTACTTCTCTCTAAAAGAGGCAAATAAATTTCAGCTATTCCTTCTACACCCTACCATCAGAGAAGTCTTGGATGCAATTGAGAACCTTGCCAGAGAACGGCGGACTATTCTGGACTTCATTGCAGTGAGTAATTCACCCACAAAAATAACTACCGTTCGTGCGGGGAATCGACAGTAATTCTACCGCTCAGCGGTAGTTTCAAAATGAAAACTACCACCCCGCGGTGATATTTGTGACGATTCCCCGCCGGAAAATTAGTTATTTTTCTGTATGTTTCTAACGATAAAGTGGAACAGTAAATGTGCAAGTAAAATTTGTATCGATAACAATCTCCATTGTGCTTGTAGATCCTCATCGAATGTGACACTGCTGTTTGACGGCCACGACTACTCATCCATATACTCTCCATCATGGGCGGACTCTCAGCCATTAAGAATGGACCCTGACTTGTGCATTGCTGTTGGTGAGCCTTTTAGAACAAATCCTGGTCAATGAGCTTGTGTTAATAAGCACGTGTTGCAGACCTCGGGTATTTGTAGTCAGTACATAGAGGCTGGAACTTTGTGAACTGTTCTGAACAATTGAGAAGTGTTTGTGAGACGTTTGCCTGCATCGAAGGTTTGTCAATTTATTGATTGAGATTAAGTACAGTATGAATATATTGATTGATTCTGCAGATGAGTTCCGATGCTCGGACAATTCCCGGTGCATCCCAAAAAAGGCGGTTAATGACGGTGTCGAGGACTGTCTGGACGGCAGTGATGAGAGGAACATGACAACTACTTATGAGAAAAGACAGACCAAAAGGCGGACTCAACCCATCGATGGAAGATGGAAGCGCAGCTTGTTGGAACATGCTGCTGCAGCAACGAGCTATATATGTCCATTGCCAATGGTGATTGTTTTACTACACTTAGAATAACTACCGCTCCGGTGTAAGATCGGCAGTTATTGTACCGCTGGATAGTAGTTTCGATTTTGAAACTACCTTACAGCGGTAGAATAACTACCGATCTTACACTGGAGCGGCAGTTATTTTTCCTGTTTGTATCACATTTTATTTTTGAAGATTATCGAGAATATTATAGTGACTCCAACAACGATTTCAGAATCTCGAGCAGTTGGAGGTGATCAGTGTTTCTGGCTATGCGCTTGGGGACTCAATAGTATGGAGGTGCAGGTTGGCGCTTTCCTTAACAGAATGAATAATGCATGTAGAATATATTGTGCATGAATAATATTACAATATTCTTATTCGGTTTTTGATGTATTCCACTTATGTCAAATTTAGAAACGCTTGCGAAATTTCAGGACACATACCACGAGCAGCTACTTCGTATTGCAACAGTACGAATCAGTGGCTGCCGGCTGTGCAGTGCACATGTGACTAATATTAAATTATGCGATAGTTAACAAATGATCAAATATTCTTCAGTGTCTGACTGTGGAATTCCTAATACATGAACTACACGGGGACGGCGCACGGGGACAGAGCGAACTTCAGCATACCGTACGCAACAGGTACACATTTCGTCGTAACATACATCATGATCGTGATTCATTTTAAAATATTGTATGATATCTTTGCGGCTGGTCAGAAGTAGGTTGCGGAGAGCAAGCAGAAGTGATTTTCCTGTCGTCTGATTAACAAGATCCTTCACATGAGAGAAACAACGGCTCTAAGGGAATCAGACGGCAGAGAAATGCACTTCTATTATACTTTCGGTTTCCTTGTCCGAAGCAATAGATTTGAAGATTGGAACCCGGAGCTGGTGTCCATCTCTGTGTGCGACAACGGAGATTGGACGAGGTTCGGTGAAGGTGTGCCATTGATTAATGTATATATTAGGAGCTATAGTCTAATTTTCACAACAAATAATTATTGCAATGCAGTTGATTGCTTCTCGCACTCTTTCCCGTTCGGCTACTTTATGCATACAACGGTACACGAAGGGCAAGACATGCCATATCGCTGCATTGATGTGAGTGGTTTTATTTCAAGCCATGTCGCAGCCCACTTCATACTTTGAGCCGTCAGTAAGTCGCAGAAAGAGCAATAAGCTGTAAATAACGACCGAATTGTAAAGCACGAGATTTTCAGGGCTTTACAAAAGGAGGGCCAGACCCAAAGTGCGAAAACGGAATCCTCACCGAGGTGCCGAAGTGCATGCCGGGTAGCGTATCCACTTATCGTAATATGCAATCATTTGATCAACAAGTGAGCTAGATGAATACGCCTATCAGTTATCGTTCATAAACAGTAAACATAAAGTTTAAATATTGTATTTTGTTTTGTATTGTATATTGTATTTTGTTTTGAAATGTACAACCATTATTCAGCCAGCGTTGTCACCTGCGGTCCAAACGGCGCAGTAACGCAGGATGAGCAATACGAGCTGAAGTTTTGCGACTGTGGTGACGGATACCCGATAAAAGCGATACATACAAGTTGTATTAGTAAGTAAAATAAATACATTTTATTTTTAAATTCACGACTTTTCGTATTCCATCGCCCAATACTAAATTGCAGCTGTGACTGGCGACTGTGACGTATGTACGAATGGTGGATATTGCATGGATGATTCCAGGGTGAGCATGAAGCAATCATAATCAGCAATATTACTGAATGGGCTAATGAACTTCAATCGGATCAATTTACATCGCAGTATCTTTTCAGTTACAAGTTTTGGCGTAAATGACAAATTTTGGAATCCCTAAAAAACAACCTTGATTAGGGTGGCACCAAATACGTCTGTCCCCCGGGCACATGCTTATTCGGCGCCACGACAAACTGCTGCAGCTCGTACTACGTCGATCCGGGCCAATACAGTACTCAGGTGCAAGTGTGCGCAGGTTGGTGATGTTTGCAAGATTGCACCCACACTACCTACTCTGCAGAAAAACGCTGCGCGCCCGAGGATCATCCTTCTACAATCCCAATTAACTGCTCGTGCTCCACGGACGGAGTGAACTGCCCTGTGAACACTGCTGAGTAAGAATGCGATTGTTGGTTCCAATTCGATCTTTTAATTCAGACCGGACATGTGCGGCGCTCGATGTGGTGCACATGGGCAATGCACCTACAACGAGACGGCAAATCTGTACTTCTGCAAGTGCGGTGAGCGGTATTATGCATCCCAACTGAACAGTTATACCGAATACGCGCCTTACATTTGTTGACTAACTGTCTGTATCGATTTTGCTTTCTATTTCGTCGTTTCGGTGACCGCTTGTGTTGATTCTGGATCAGTTTCAACAGTGAGATATAGTGGCAAGAGCATCTACACTATTTTCCGTGGCGTTATTTCATTCTCGATTATTTACGGGTTGTCTTCAAGATTCGCCGGACTACATGGGAGAATTCTGTGAAGTGCAGCTTCCACTACCCACAACTTTCGCTAAATATTGCAAGAATGGAGGAAAGCTTCAGCCAGATAATAGCTGCAGATGTCGAGCAGGTACGTTTCACTCACTGACGAAGCAATATCGCAAATCGTATACTAAAACGGAAATTCAGCTGCAACAATTTTTTTCGTGAGATCGTATATTGACGCTTTGCCAAGATAATGATTGGTATGAATAAGTTTCTTCAGGCTACATCGGCGCTCTCTGTGAAAGCTACATGGTGTTATGTAGCAACTCCACTTGCAAGAATGGTGGATCCTGTACGGAATTGGAACCTGGAAGGATATTCTGTCAGTGCGCTGAAGGATGGTCTGGAGCTGCGTGCACGGTGCGAATTAGGATTCCTAATCAGTTGCAAATTTACTTATTTCTCTTTCGGCGGTTGTCTCGCCGAGCGATAGACGATCTCTCCGAGGGTATTAGAGGAGTGAGAAATGCGCATTATCATTGATTTAGAAACGCTAGAGCGAGTTACATCGCCGTTGTTGAACTTTGATTCAAAAGCTAAAATTCAGGAAAATTCTAAAATGCTGGTCCTTCCCTGCTTCAACGATGCTCAAAGCAGCAACGATGGTCAGTTGCATACCACCGTGGACGGGTTAGTTACTAGTAATTATAAGTGTCATATTTGTTTTTCACGCCGACGATAAGTCGAGTTAATGCTTCTTAACAATTTGAATCCCTATTTCCTAAAGGAAACAAACAAAGTTTTAGGAGATCGATGCACTCTTCCGCAAGATATTATCCCAAGCAGCCTATGCAACTGCACGTCGGACTTCGACGAGTGTGTGCTGAGCAACAAGGACTCCACATGTCTGTGCAGACCGGGTTGGGCGGGGGAACTGTGAGTTGCGTTTAAACGCTATGAACCGTAAATAAGCTTCATGCTTAGTGTGTGAAAATTTGATACTGTAGGATGTAAATAGTACGTCATTATTTCGTTCATTTAGTAAATCTAAGCATTTACAGGTGCGAGTCCCCGATTTCCTACTGCCAATTTGCTCCTTGTACTACAAATGGAGAATGCGCTGACGACAACACCAGTAACAGCTACAATTGCACTTGTTCAAAAGGTAAAATATCACTGTATGCAAGAAAATGTCAAATATTCTTGTGTTTACCTAGCATTTTTTTATGATTCTGTTTTTTCAGGCTACACTGGGCTCTTGTGTGAAACATGGAGTGGCTGTCAGAGTGATGATGATTGTCAACACAATGGGACGTGCAGCATATCAACGGGGGTTTGCAACTGCACTGACAATTTCAATGGAACATATTGTCAAGATTACCTGCGTGTACGTTCTTATTATGTTGTTTTCTAGTCTAGGTATCCTCAAGGGCGTAATCTTTCAAATCCTTTTCGGTTAGGAATTGTATCACCGCCTGCTTTCATTCGCATGCATTGTTTATTATATTTTTACGTCAAAATATAGCTTTCTAATTCAGCGTTCAAAACACCGTTTCGGACGTTTCCGAAGCGAAATTTCCGGTTCAGAAATTTTGTTTCGGAAAAAACCCGAAATTTCAGTATAACTTTTTTCCTGATGGATATTTCCTTTTTCCATCAATTGGAAAAGTTCTTATCTCGTCGAGACGAACATTTTCTTTTTTTATTTGTCCGAAAATATGTTGAAATGAACGAGATACATTTTTTTCCGAAAGGTTCAAAATTTGAAATCGCGCGCTTTTCGAAAATGGTTTTTGGCCCATATCTTCTTTCTTTTTAAATATTTTTGAACATTTAAAAAAAGGTTTTGCTCCTTTTTACGAGACCTACTATTCCTCTGTTGATGGAAAAAAGAAATATCCAGCAGGAAAAAAGTTGAAAGTTCCTGCATTGAAATTTCGGATTTTCGTTTCGGAAACAAAAAAACGATGGTTTTGAACCAGCGGAAATTTCCGAAATGTTGTTTTGAACGCTGCATTAGAAGAACGTGGATTTAAAGTTTATATTCTGCTACTCTTTAAAGGACACGGATTCTCATAAACAAAATTCTCATGATATCTGATCGCATTTATATAAAAATAATGCCGGCCTACCTTGAAATGGTTCTTGAGACCATAGAAGCATTTCGCCCAGTACGGATCCACTTCCCTCATGGAGCACTTGCTGCACCCAAATACCTTCTCCCGCACGTCTCCATGACTGAAAAAGACATTTATGACTTCGTTTTATCATAAAGTAGTGATCATGATGAGATCACAACCTTCAATTACAGTTCGGAATCATGTGAGAACGCAGCGATGATAAAAAATGAGTGTTTACCTCTCGCGCTCGTGTCGAGAAAGAGTGAAATAGCCCGCGAAGCTTTCGTCGCAGTAGTGGCACTTGACTGGGTCAGTCGTAACTGCACCGATTTGGAAGGCCTGAATATATCATTTTTTGTGGAAACTAAACAGAAGATTTGCATAAGCTTTTTAATATTTCATTGTAAAATACTATTACGTCTGTATTTTCCCATTAAAATATTTTCAAAACCATCATATACACTTACTATGCTATTGCCCTGGCGCTCCATCTTCTTCGCAGATTTCTCCACATATCTCTGAAATCATCATAATTGAAGCATAAAATTGTAGATTCATCTCCCACCTCTTCAGGCGACTTCGTGAATGGACGACCTCTCTTTCTTTTCTGAAAGAGCATAAGAGCTTGTCGTTGAATGTCATTTACCACCTCAGTCGCAGGAGTATCGGGAAAATCTTCATCATCTTCATCTTCATAGAAAGCGTTAACTTTCTTAGCTCGTCCCGAGCGCCTTTGTGGAGTCTTAAAACAGTGAATATTGAGCGGCAACGAAACATTAAATAGTGATTTTTACGCACTACATGACAATATCCCACCTCAGTGACTGCTTTCTCTTCTTCATTGAATGGTTCCTTCTTGGCAGGAGCAGCCTTCCTCTTTGGAGTCTGAAATTGAAAGGTTCGCTTACGTAAGGAATGCATACGGAACGAGCTGATCTCTATAGTTCACATCAGGGAACGCAATATGAAATTTCTAGCCTCTCCAACCTCTTCCGAGCGGTCATCTCGATGAGAGACGGCCTGCTCCTATGAGATTGAAGAGGTTGGAAAACCCCATAATGCGTTCCCTGGTTCGTGCAGAAATAATAACCTCTTCCACTTGAAGGGCTTCTTCCTGTACGGCCAGAGGTTCCTTCTTCTGTCTGCCCGTCGATCTCTTTCTCTTCTGCAATAAGAGGATTATCAACGATGTCACAAATTCACAAACTTGTCCAGCTCAACCTACGTTTACAAACCAAAATGTTAGAATTAGCGAATTAGAGTAGGTTTTCAAAATCGGTAACAAAGTGCATTCTCATTAATCCAATTTCCGCGGAGCAGTTGTCTCTGCATTCCTATAAACATCCGGATCGAGGGCATCAGATGAATGAGAAATGCACTTTGCCATCGATTTAGGAACCCTATTGAGCATGTCACAGAGTCTCAAATGCGCATTCCCGATCTCACCATGCCAATCTTATTGTTACAAACTCTTATTGTTAGAGCATTTCATCTTGACACAAACAACTCTCACCGCAGCCAGTAGAACTATCGGTTCTTGATCTTCGTCTCCTTCTGATAGAATTGGATCCTTCTTCACGCGCGCGGTTCTCTTCCTCGAGGTCTGAAATGTCTTCAGTAGCTACAGTATACCTTCTCGTAGAATATATATCAATCAACTGCGCATAGCGTAGATTTATGTAATATTTTTGCTTCTTTATATTTTGTCCACTTCCGCAGTAATAATGGCGCTATTTAAGACGTGCCTGTCCATTTCACCATTTTGGCGCTACTTTATTTTGTCTTTCATCCATATTCTCACCTCAGGAACATGCGTTGCCTCCAGCGCATCTTCTTCCTCTTCATGCAAGACGGGTTCGCTCTTGACGCTACAGCTCTTTGACCGAACCTAGAATTGAAATATCTCTATCATGGGTTCTCCAATATCATAGGGTTTCTAGAGAGGTAGCAAAGTACATTTTTGTTGTTGTCTAACACTCGTTAAGGACAACCGCTCCGAGGTGATTAGACGAATGAGAAATGCAATTTACTACCGATTTCGAATCCCTAATTCTCACCTCCGTCTCTGCTGGTATGACTTCTTCTTCGTTTTTCACCGTCTCCTCCACTTCCAGACGGGCTTTCTTGGCTCGGCCGCGAGTCGAACTCTGAACATTGTGGATTGAATTTAAATTGAGTAAGCATATCATATTTGCCATCCTTTCTGATGTACTGATGATATATAACATACTACAATCTTCTCTCACCTTAGGTACGACAGGTGCAGTCTCTTCCATTTTCTCCTCGTCTTCTGCATAAGTCACAGGCTCCTTCATAGAGCGCCTTGGGCGTTTTCGTGATAACTAAATTGAAAAAGGATCATGATTGTCATCTAGATAACATTGATGTCCCCTACCTCCGCAACTTGAGGTGCTTCTGTTTCCTCTTCATTAATCGGCTCCTCGGCGTAGTTTACAGGCTCCTTCCTGGCTCGACTGCGGCCCCTCTTTGCACTCTTAAGTTAATGATACGTTAAAGAATGAAATAGCTGAATTATATTCTTGGATTCGTGAACGCCGATGTACATTCCTTCTCTCTGCGCTCTCATTCACTCGCTCGTCTCTGGACATGATCCCACGATAGA
Source organism: Diplogasteroides magnus (assembly GCA_014805445.1). NCBI lineage: Eukaryota > Metazoa > Nematoda > Chromadorea > Rhabditida > Diplogasteroididae > Diplogasteroides > Diplogasteroides magnus. The sequence goes on along the minus strand of JACMIF010001402.1, from coordinate 15,344 downwards.
AAGCACATAGAGATGGAATGCACTTTTGTATTCACTATGCTCACTGCTCTATTCAACAATTCGAAAAAATATGTTCTCACCGCAGCAACTGATGATTGTTGCTCCTCTTCAGTCTGTTTCTCTGCTTCTTCATATGCAGCAGCTTCCTTTGCCTTCGTAGAGCGTCCGCGCTTCCTGGAGGTGCTCTGAAAAGTTCACCAAATGTAAAATGTTCAATCAATTTGTATAATTCGTACTTCAAGGCGTCTCTCTTCCTCACTACTGTAGGATATGCAATAAGGCCTCGCCCCAAGCGCAGGAAATCAATTCATTATTGATTCATTTTAGGACGTATTTTTGAATGGATAAAGAAATGAAATTAAATGGAAAATGATCTCACCGCAGGAACCTGGACCTCCTCCTCGACTGCTTCAACCTGTGTCTCCTTCTTAGCGCGGCCTCGTCTCTTCGGTGGCTGAAACGAAGTGTATGGTATATTTTGTCGTCTCTATACTGTACTCGTTGATTCACAGTCGAAACGGGACAGACACGAGGAAAAAGACGCTTTCGTCCTATTTCTGACATTAATTTTCAAGCGCAACTTACTGGGGCTGAATTTCAACTCAGTTTACATGAATAGTATCTACATTGTGATCTCACCTCTTCTACGATTTGAGATGCTTCCATTACCTCCTCGTTGGCTGCAACTTCTTCGACAGGTTCCTTATTAGCGCGACCACGTGGCTTCTTTGCGGGCTGTAAATGAGAAATGACTCCGATAGCTACAGTACCTCTCTGGCTGTTAAGCATAATCGATAAAGTTTTCAATCTTCGAAAAATGGCAGCCTCTCACCTGTTCAACAACTTCAGTTGCCTCCTCTGTCTGTTCTTCTTCATGTGTTACTGATTCCTTCTTGACACGACGACCACTTCTTTTCGAAGACTAAAAACGAATGTTGAATGAGTGAATTGGGGATTCTAAATCGGCAGTAAAGTACGTTTGACATTCGTCAAATCCACTCGGTGCGGTTGTCTATCGGATCTATAGAAAACCTCTCCGCGGAAATTAGACGAATGCGAAATGCACTTTACTGTCGCGTTAGAAAACCTAGAATACGTCTTCAGTTGCCTGATAACAGTGCACGGATGAAAGATAAGAGCGCCACGGAATATTGCGCCATCGTGGTGAAATGGACTCTTGTCCGTGATAATGCCGACAACGATGGCGCATCCGTTCATATCACTATTGCTGCGCAAGTGTACATGGCGCTCTTGTTTTTCCACCCAATGCGCTCTCACCTCAGGCACTTGAAGAACTTCTCCCTCCGCTTCCTTTACTTGCTCCTCTTGTTTGACGACTGGCTGCCTTTTCGGACGGCCTCGACCCTTCCTCGAGCTCTAAAGATTATCGATGCAATCGCATGACGTATAAAGCCTATTTGACCATGAAATCATTGGCATTGAACTCTTCCAGCATTACAAATAAGAATATTATAAAAAAAGGAACCTGAGGCACTGCGATTTCCTCTTCTTGTTCTACCACTTCTTCCACTACCTCGTCAGTGATGACTTCCCTCTTAGTGCGACGTCCACGGGTCCTTGAAGGCTGAAAATGAACGACATCTCAATTGGTTGCCCTTAGGGTTCCAAAATCGGTAGGAAAGTGCGCTTCTCATTCTAGAAACAAACATACCGAGGGGATTATACGAATGATTAATGCATTTCACTACCGATTTTGAAGCCCTAGTTACCGTATGCTTGAGCCACATGAAAATGGAAGGAGCATCTAACAGAGACAGTATATTCTCACCTGGACCTCCTCAACGACTTGCGATTCTTCCTCGGGCTCCTTACTCTCCTCTGCCTCCTCAAGAACAACAGGCTCTTTCTTGCTGCGACCACGACCTCTCTTGGGCGTCTGAAATTTAATGCGTCAATAGATTTGATAATGTGTGCTAAACTATGTATATAGTTTCAAATAGCGGTAGTATAGTGCACTTGTCACCCATCTAATCGCCGCGAAGCGGTTTTCTCTACGTTCGATAGAAAATAGCTCCTAGTGAATGAACTAGAGAAATGAGAAATGCAATATATTACCTGTTTAAAAACATTACTATACCCGCGTCTTACCTTGGCAGGCGTAGGCTGTTCTTTGTCTACCATCGCCTCATCATGAGGTGCAACCTCTTCTGCTGTCTCCTCTGCTTCCTCTTGGAGAGCCGGCTCCATTGTGGCTGCCTCACTCGAGGGCTAAAATTAGCATAAGTATGTAAAAATTCATATGTTGAATGCCCAATGCTGCATAATAGCACAGAAATGTGAGCGTAGGACGAAAAGGAGAATGATTTGGTACTTCGTACAGAAATTCAGTTTAAATGGCTATGGCATGCTCTCACCGTTGGCTCCTCAGCCATTTGTTCTGCCTCCTGAATGATCTCTTTCTCCACTGCCTCCACGTGTTTGGCAGCCTTCTTGGGACGGCCGGGAGTTCTCTTCGGGGTCTGAATGGTACGACATGAGCATAAATAGACTGGCCAACGAAACGAAATATGCATCAACTCCTACAGATTGGGTATGCATTATTGGTTATACATCGGTAAATTTGCCGGCATTGTTCTTCGCAGAGCCGTTGTCCCGCTGACAACGGCTCTGCGAAGAACAATGCCGGCAAATTGGTGCACCTATAGTATAAGCCCACCTTGGCCATTACGGGTGGCACTATAATGATCTGCTCTTCATCATCGGTCTTTGTCGTCTCTTCCTCAACGACATCTTCCTTCTTCGACGACTGCAACATGTTAGTGTGTGAAGAAACTACCAGTATGAAAGGGGTGACAGTTTGCATGCGAAATCGGTTATGTTTCACTGACGCTATATATATTTGCAGTGAAACATAACCGATCTCGCATACCAGCTGCCGACCCTACAGTATGTAATGTACCTCGGCAACTTCAGGTGTGTCTTTGTCTTCGGCGGACTGAGCTTCCACGCCAGTGTCATCGCGGTTCATTGGCGGCTGAAATTGAACGATTTATGTAGAAAATGCATTAATCTGCCTACTAGGGCTTCTAGGCGGTAGCAAAATGATTTTCGCATTCATCTAATCTCCGCGGATTGATTCATCTTGTTTGTATGAGAAATCGGTTATGTTTCACTGGCACTTACAAGGTTACATAGTTGCAGTAAAACATAACCGAACTCGCACATAACTGCCAACCCTAAGTACAGTATGAATTCTACCTCGGCAACTTGAGGCGTCTCTTTCTCTTCATTGTTCTCCTCAACTTCCACGGATGGAGCTTCCACCGCAGTGTGCTCGCTGTCAATTGAGGGCTGAAATTGAACAGTTTATTTAGAAAATGAATGTTTCTGCATAATTTGGTATTAACACGGTGGCAGAGTGCTTTCTCATTCATCTAACCTACGAGGATCGATTATCTCCGATAGATAACCGAATTAGACGAATAAAAAATAAACAAAAACTACACTACATACACCAGCCACGTCGGATGGATCTTCTTCCTCGTTCATTGTTTCCTTCTCTTCGACTTTCTCAGTTTGAGGTTCCTGAAAATGTATTGTGCTCATTGCCGAGGACTTGATATTTCATATTTTACCAATGTGAATTTTCCTCACCTCAAGCACAGCTGCATTATCGTCAGCACTACTTATTTCCTCCTCGTTCTCATCATTCGTGAGCTTCTTTCCACTACCTCGGAGCTTCGTGAACTGAAAACGTGCGTTTATGCATAATTGTCGCTATAGAAAAAATCATTGCATTTGTTTAGGAATGAGGGTATCATTCTTTATCATATATCATTCCTTGAAAGATGCACTGATTAGCAAACGGGCATGATGCCTTATTAGGAGAAGAAACACTCACTTCAGCAACTACTTGAAGATCATCTTTTCCATTGCCAGTCGCATTCTGTACTTCCTCAGGTGAGACATGTTCCTCATCTGGGATCTCAATCGATTTCTCGATCTGAAATAAGAATATACCGAATAAATACGTGCAATGTACACAAATACGATGACAAATGCTAGCGAATATATCCGCTAATGCGTCCTGCCACTAAAATAGTTATACCTCGGGTACTTCTTCCTTCTCTGTCGTTTCCTTGCTCTCTTCAGGAACGACGGACTCCTTCGCAGTGGTGTCTACGGACTTCTCGGTCTGATATTGATAGATTTGCGAAATATGTCGTTCTGTCATACATGTGCCACGTCCTGATCATCCTTCTGATCCTCCTCCATTTCTTCGCCCTTGTCACTCTCTTCCTGTGCAGATTCATCAACTACAGGTACTTCCACTTCCATTACGGTCTCCTTTTCGTCTTCCTTTTCGGGACTCTTTTCGACCTGAAACTAGGAAAATAAGAGACTTGACCCAAAATGGCATAAGAGTGTTTTGTAAATCAGCAATATTCTCACCTGTTCGCTGTCTTTGCCAACATCCACAACAGCACCCTTGTCAGCTTCGTCATCATCAGGGGGGATTACTTCCTTCACGGGGATATTCTTCTCAGTGGGCTGAAATATCTGATGTGTTGTGAACAACAATGGAAGCTTAATAGGAACTCTAAATGGGTGGTATAAGTGCATTTCTCTTTCGACATATGCAACCCAGCCATGGAGGGAAACCGCTCGGACACGATGGGTGGCTTAGACGAATGAGCAATGCGCTTTGCAACCGATTTAGAAACTTTTGGAACTCTAATCCTCACTTCAGTCACTTGTTCAGCAACTTCAACAACATCACTTTGTTCATCTTTGTCTTCGACGGGATCTTCTTTCTTGGAGCTGTCTACATCAGACGTTGAACTCTGAATTCCTTGGATTACTGTAGGCGAGAAGATAAAAGCTCAACCTCGGCAACATCTTCAACAGATTCTTCCGCCTCCTTGATCTCTTCACTGTTCTCCTCTGCCTTTTCATCCACGACAATTGTTTCCTCCTTGTCCTGAAAGGGGTCGTTGTTATTATTCATGTAAACTGGACCGATATTCCGAGTACGAAGACTCCCCCTGATCCCGTGACTGTAAGACGGTTACTATCGCATATTTGCATGCTATTTCGTCGCACTAATCGTCTTTAGACGTGATTCGTCTTATATTTCAGCAGCATTTCCATTTTTGATTTTTTGAGTATTTTTTGAGTATATTGATGAGTATTTTGCATATAGAGCGCATTTCACTTAAGATTGCATGAATAATAGTTACGAAGCAATATCAAGAGTTTCTAAAACGGTAGTAAGGCGCATTTCTCATTCGTTCAATCCTCTCGGAGCTGTTTTCTGTGTCGAACACAGAGAAAACTGCGCGGCGGAAAATATGCGGGAGAGAAATGTACTTTACTACCCGTTAGAAACGCTATTACCGTACCTGATCTATTACTTCAACTATATCATCTTCCTTGTTGTTGTCTTCCACTTTTTCCTCTTCTTTCGTCGGCTGTAATTATGCATGTTGGTCAGTATATGCGCCTTTCGATATGGGCACGTCACTTTGACGAACAGATTATTTTATAGTATTTAGCTGGGTGGGTTACCTAACCGAAGAGTATTTCTTACCAGAACATCTTCTTGAGATGCTTGCTCTGTGTCTTTCTCAGCCTCCTTCACTTCTTCTTCTTTCTCTTCAACATCTTCCTTTCCTTCCTCCTTCTGCTCTTCCGCGCTCTTCTCAGCCTGCAAATACGCGAAAAACATGCACGCGGATGGAATTTCATATCAACAATGAGTGTTTCAGAGATCGGACGAATGAGAATATCACCGATTTAGAAACCCTACTGCTCACCTGTTCAGCGGGTTCCTCCAAAACATCGTTCTTCACCTCCTCCATCGGCTCCTCGGCCTGCACGTGAATACATTATTATCGTCTGAGTAGTCTACTCACCTGTTCAACAGAAACCTCAACTACTTTTGCCTCGCTTTCTTCACCCTTCTCAACCTCTGAACTCTTCTCTGCCTGCAATTGTTGCGTCAAATTGCAAACATTTTGACATAGAAGGATTTTTGCGATAACAATTTCGTCACCTGTTCAACGGGTACTTCCACTATTTTTTCCTTCTCCTCCTCATTCTTCTCTCCTTCGGAACTGTTGTCGGGCTGCAAATTTTTGACAATCATTAGAAACATTTAGCACAATTGTTTTAGGTTCGCTTTCAGAGCCGTTATCAATCTACAATTTAAACAATTTCCTCACCTGTTCATCACTGATTTCCTCAACCATGCTCTTCTCGACACTCTTTTCCTCATCATTCTTGCCTTCTGAGCTGTTCTCGGCCTGAAATTGTACATTAAAGTTGACAAACCGGTACTTTCAGGTTCCGTTTGTGTGCCGTCCTCATTCGTCTCTTCTACGCGGTCGGTCTCTTGCGAAGAGATCGATCGCGTTGAAGAGAAGTGAGACGAATCAAGGCAGCACATGGCGCCCAAAAGTGCTGTATTGTCTACTCTATTGTAAATGAACAAGTATATTGTAATGTGATTCGTGGTTGAAATTCTCACAACTACGCTAACCTGTTCAACAGACACTTCCGCTTCTCCGTTCTTTTCTTTCTCTTCGTTCTTCTCCTCTAGCATATTCTCGACCTGAAAATGTATACGATATAAGTACTGTAAGAGATGATTTTTATAATTGGAATATTCACCAGTAGGTGCGGAATTATGAAACTAATTTGCATAATTTCTGTCTGACCGCATTGGTGAGTGGTTCTCTCCTACTAATGATGGATAACCGCTCGCCCAAGAGGACAGACAGAGAAAATGCAAATGTGTTCCAAAATTCGCTCCCTATTCATCAGTTCACTGACCTGGGTGACTTCTACTGCATCGTCGACCTTGTCGTCCTTGCTCTCCTCATCTTTCTGTACCTCGTCTTTCTTGCTCTCGCTATCACTAGACGACGGTTCAGCCTGAAACTACGCTTGTGAAGAATTTCAACCTACTTTGAAAGGCAGACGATGTCGGACGATTATCCATTATAAGAATGGACAGGACTTCATGCGACTCACCTCTTTCTCCTCTACTTTCTTCTCCTCGTCACAGTCCTGCTTCTCACCCTTGTCTGTCGCCACTTCATCTCTATTCACAACGTTAATCACATCGGGGGATGATTCCTCTGCAAGGGAAATCTTCAAAGCTGACAAACTATGCCAAACAATAGGATTTTTAAATCAATGGTGAAATGCATTTCATTTGTCTAAACTTCGTCTCTTCCGTGTACTGACAACAACTTCAAATGGATTAGACGATTAAGAAATGCGCTTTACTGCCGATTTAGAAAACGTGTGGCAAGTCGATTCCGTTAGCAAAATGACCTCTCATTTCGCATCTGAGTCTTTCATATCCCATCTAACTTCATTCCTAATTGTCGTTTCTGCGCTATAGAGACGACACGGGTAATGGAAGAAGTAGACGCGAAAAGATTTGCGGTTATGCTAACGGAATCTTCGTGCCCAAACTACTATCAAGAGTGGAGGAGGCTCGTGAAAGAGGTTTGTATGAGGAAAGACATGCTTACTTATTGGAGTAGTGGAGTCAGGACCACTCTTCACTGTCGTCGATCCTTCTTTATCATCAGTCATGATTTCGTCCGATGGCTTCTCTGCAAAAATAATTTCTAAAAATCACATACATATCTATTATTGTTGGCAGTTTGTATGTTTCACTGTTGCTACACATCAAAGTTGTATAGCTTCCGTGAAACATAACCGCTCTCGAATACAAGCTGCCAACCCTAGTTTGTATGAGAAAGATGCATTCGAGACTCACTTTCTGGAGTAGTGGAGTCATCGCCACTCTTCTCTGTGTCATCAGCCACGATCTCGTCTGATGGCATCCAAAGCTTTTTGACAGGGGTTTCTAAAAGGTTGGGAAGTGCATTTCTCATTCTTGTCTAATTTCCGCTGAGCGGATGTCTATACTAGGGTTTCTAAATCGGGAGTAGAGTGCATCGTCTGTTGTCTGTTTCCCGAGGAGCGGTGGTCTCATTCATGCAATGGACAACTGCTCCTCGTGAATCAGACAACAGATGAATGCACCACACTTCCGATTTAGAAACCCTATTATTCACAATAGAGACCTTCCACTTTCTCGACTTACTTTCTGGTGAAGTGGCACCTTCGCTGCTCTTCTCAATCGATTGCTCCTCCTTTTTCTGAAATAACTTAGGTCATTCATCATAAGCAGGGTCAGTTTTAACACTGTATTTGCTCAACCAAGTAATAATTTCCCACCTCAGTAAGCTCTCCTTCATCGACGTTCTTCTTGACCTTCTGTGGAGAGTGCTTCTTCTTGGGACTTTCATCCGATCCCTTTTCTCCCGTCTCTCCATATACCTCCTCGTCGTCAGTTTCCAGATATTCTGGAAAAATTCACTGTGCCATAGAGTTGACAGGAAGCTATAAAACTATGATATATACACAGTGTCAGTGAAACATAACCTATTCCACACTGCCTACCCAAAAGTGTAGTTGTTATGAAAATTTTGTATTCTTCCTTTCACCCTATTAGGATTTCATGTCACTGGGTGCAAGCATCAGATGTGCTATCGAATTTTACCATGGAAGCACAGGTATCATTACTTTTAATCCCGTGCTGTAGCCTAGGCGACTATGTTTGGGGGGCACACGTGTTGCGCGAATTCAAACGATATACAAACGCGTTGCGCTAGTAAGATGTGCAGCTGCATCTTACATATCTAAAGAAGTCATTCATGAAAAATTAAACTAAACTGAAAATCAATTCCATGTGTCGTGCTTGAAACTTATTCAAATTGCAAATATTGGTCTGAGAAACGATGAAATAGCACGTAAATTAGAGACGAAGTTGAGAGAGGCTTCGTACTTCGTGTAATATTTTAGTTTACATGCATAATGTCATTGCTACTACTGATTTTGGCGAATTCATACGTTCTCTCACATTTACGTTTTATTTCGTCGTTCTCTGCCTTCCACTATTGATTCTGAGTATGTTTCAACTGTCCAATAAATAGGCAGTAGTAACAATTCAGTTGGTTTGCATAATATGAGAGAAAAATTAGGGGAAAATGAAACATACCGTCTTGCTCGTGGACGGGCGAAGCCGGTCCATCCAGCGACGGTGTTGTCATGGCGAGGATGGACTGAAATTAACTTTGATTTATGCAGCCCATCTCGATAATTGGGGTTCAAAAAAATTTGTCTTCATTCTTCTCCGCCGCGCTGTTGTCTATGAAAGAATGTGACAACTGCACTACGAAGAAAAATGACGACTAATTTACCGATTTTGAACCCCTAGTCGACATCAATGTTCTACCCAACCCGGGAGGTTGGAGAAACGAGAGAAGGGCAAATTTGGGGACAATTTTATTTTTCAACAAAATAAATCAATGCAACGTTTCAACGGCTAGTAAGGTTGGCAGTTTTACTTTACGGCTTATGTTTCAAGGTTAGTTAAACTACCAACCATAACTGCAAGTATCACATGAACGAGGCTCGAACTCACGTGCATTTTATTGATTTACGATGTATTAAATTACGTTAAAAAAACATTTAAAAATACCAATGAATAAAGCATTTTTGGACGAGAGTTTGTGCTCATGAAAAGAGATATGTTTCACGGCGTTCATTTGAATAGCTTGGCGCACAGGTTGGCGCTACAGTATGACAGGCGGACTCGATTATTCCCTGCATTGCTGGGTCAACTTTATGACACGGACAGCCCTATTTCAAGCAGAATTCATATCCATTTTTTTTGTTTTTAAAAAGTTATTTTGCAAATGGAATTCAATAATTTTCGAGCAGATTATTTATTCACAAAATCTCAGTTACGTATCGTCCCCAGGGCTCACCGCGTAAAATATGCTTACGATGCGCACCGGTAGTATATTTACCGCGGTAACCCCTGGGGATGATATAACCTGTATTTTCTCTTAAAAATGCTTTATTATTTACCTTTCCGTCCTCAATTTGTTTTGGAAGAACGTCGGAGATTTGTGGGATGTCTGAAATATAATTATTATAGCAGCGGTTATTTACCCTTAACTGCGGTCAAAACAGGTGAAAGACTGACTGCTCGGGTGGAAAGGACGCCACAACAATCGTATCTTTTAGGGTTTCTAAATCGGGAGTAGAGTGCATTCGTCTGTTGTCTGTTTCCCGAGGAGCTGTTGTCTCATTCATGCAATGGACAACCGCTCCTCGTGAATCAAACAACAGACGAATGGCACTCTACTCCCGATTTAGAAACCCTACATACCTGCTACTTTAGCCAGTCCATTCGCTCCTTTGCTCACATCACACGAAAATTCGTCACCTTTGAACAGGTCATTCATCTTCAAATCTCCTGCTGAAATGATGAATTGAATAATCGGATCAATAATACAGTTTCTGGCTAAGAATGAAGCGAAAATAGAGGATACGGAGAAAATGTGATCGAGTCTGGCGTGCTAATTTGGAGGGAAATGTACGGGTGTGATGGCACTGCCACTGGAAACTATTATGTATAAGAAAAAATCGATTTATGATGCGACGCAAAACGCGGGTCAATCAGGGAGTATTCTTTTCCGAAAAAATGCACACACTGTATGCTAGCAGTCGAATTATTGCATTCTAGGTTCTATGGGATTCCGAATGGGATGTCAAAGCAACCTTACAGATTTGTGACGGAGTACTGTTGGCTAGGGGTTCTAAAACGGTAATATAGTGCATTTCTCAATCGTCTAATCCACTCGGAGCGGCTGTCCATCCCTCGTAGAGACAACCGCTCCGCGGAGATTAGACAAATGAGAAATGCACTTTATTACCGATTTTAGAACCCCTACTGTGGGCCGAGAAAATCGACAAAAACGTTTCCTCATGTCAATCATGGGTGTTCTCAGCCTGAGTCTGAGGAACATTGCTTCATTTGCATTTCAAGAGCATTATAAGATTGTAAGAGCCATGATAGGGAAGAGACTAGAGACCTCGAAACGCATATTTCTAACCTCCCTGCTCTATTCCGAGCGGCCGTTTTCAACCTCATAGAGAACCGCTCGGACGAGAATGGGGAGGTTAGAAATATGCGTTTCGAGGTCTCTAGAAGAGACGGAACAGTGCATGGTTTCTGACACAGTAGTATTATTGTGGTAAGCGGAGTTGAAAGTCAGCCTCTATATGTAGAGCGTGAAACATATTCAAAATCATGGCTAATGGTTAGAGAAGCGACGAAATAGCACGCAAATTTGAGAGTACACAGTCGTCAGCCAGCTGGAGTGTGTGTATTTGGTATATCAAGTTGGGTTTCCACAATAATAAAGTGCATTTGTTATTGGCCTAATTCAATTGCAGCAGTTGACTTTCGGACGTACAGAGAACCTCGGAAATTTAACGGATGACAAAACGCACTTCACATTATGCATCCCAATTGAACTATTACTCAGAATTTCATTCACCTCTAAGTAGTCGTGTAAAACATATGCTCAATCACGCCTGTTGGTCAGAGATACGACGAAATAGTAGCACGCAAAACGAGAGAAACCCAGTCGGTCAAAAAACGTAACGCGTGTATTATGCATCCTAACTGAAATGTTTCTCCACTCCATTTATTTCACATTTGAAACACATTCCGTGACGACGAAATAGCACGTAAATATGAGAGACCAGGGTGGCATCCAGGTGTGAGGCGTGTACTAGGAATAACAGTTCGCGTAGGATACATAATACAATCTCTGAAACCAACAGAGATGAGACGGAACAGCGGGTCATGAATTTCAGGCTCAAATGTACTCATTTTGCCCTTTCGTTTGTCTCTTAACAAAAGATAACTTTGCATGGAAAATGGAATCAAAGTACACTCATTTGCATCCGCACCTTCCCTCCACCTCCTCCCCCTCCTCTCATTCCACTCATTCTCCTTCCTTGACGTCGCGCCGAGCGGACGTCCCTTCGATCCGGTTAGTCGTCAGCCACCGTACCCCTCGGCCCTCGACCTACCGTAATCGACCCCGTCCCTGTTTCAGGGAGAATGGCCGACCCTCAGTTGGCAGCCGCGCCATGGTATCACGGGCTCCTACCACGAGAAGACATCAAGGTATACGGTAGTACATCTGGGAGTACCGTAACCCTGATACTCAGGCGATGCTCAAGGAGACCGGCGATTTTCTCGTGCGCATGTCGGAACCCGCGGAGCCCGGAAAACGAGAATTTGTCCTGTCCGTCATGTTCGAAAAGGATAAGGACTCGGTGCGGCAGCCATTGGACGGTTTACGGTGGCTGAGGGGATACGGTATCTCGACTGGCAGTTGCTCGAATACTGTAGTCTGCTTGAAATGGAAACAAGAGGCCGCGACGAAAAGGGGAATGATGACAGAATAACCGAAATGAAATGCAAATTGTGCGCACTGTAAGATCAATAGTGTGTGCACTTGAAGTACGGTAGTAGTCGATCGATTTCTGTGGGGGTTGAAACAAAGGGATTGCGGTCGATATAAAATCTCTCTGTTCATAATCGATTACATTATGCTACCGTAATCTTCAGGTGAAGCATTACGTCATCAAACACATCGGCAAGAAGTTCACGGTGGAGAAGAAACAATTTGACTCGGTCAACGAACTCGTCAAACACCACGTCGACACGAAGACAAGCATAACCGTGGTGAGGTCGACGAATGCCGGGAATACGGTAGTTGGGAGGGGAACTAATCCACGGATGAAGCTTCATTATGATAATTTGGATTACGGTATCCGATGTTTCAGACGAATACCGTCATTCTTCTAAAGGCTGTGAATCGACGACCCTAGCAATTGGAGCATTGCGACATTGAATGCACGAAGAAATTGGGAGAAGGAGCCTTTGGAGAGGTCAAACTACAAAAAACGAAGATCAAAGATCAAACTACATGTGTTCAGGTCCACAAGGGAACCCTGAAGCTAGCGAAGACTGGAAAGAAGGTGGACGTGGCCATCAAGTTGGCCAAACCGGACAACATGACCAAGGAACAAATCAAGGAGATCATGCGAGAAGTGAAGAATTGGGCCGTGCCAAGTCCTGAATCGGGGTCGTTCAGGCCCGCCTCATGCGCTTCTTCGAACATCCCAACATTGTCAAGTTGCACGGAGTGGCGGCATTTGGCGAACCGTTGATGATTGTGATGGAGCTGGTAAGCTCCGCCCAATTTTGAAGAATTGGCACGATGCCAACACTTCAGGCAAGCAATGGAGCCCTTGACTCGTACCTCGATAAGAACAAGTGCAATCTAGAGAAGAAAATGGAAATGTGTCTCCAGGTCGTCTTGGCATTGTGCCAACATCGGAATTCCCTGATTCAGGGCGCTCGGGGAATCGAGTACCTGCATGAAAAGAACTGTCTGCACAGAGACCTCGCAGCACGCAACTGTCTTTACGGCAATGGCCAGGTGACCGCGACGCGTCTCGCACGCGGTGCGGTCATCGATTACCTATTGATTTCAGGTCAAAATCTCGGATTTCGGACTTTCTCGCTCTGGGAACGTGTATCAGATGGATCTGAAGAAAAAAGTCCCCATCAGGTGGATCAGTCTACAAACTACAACGTACAAACCGCAATCGTAGATGGCTGGCGCCCGAGACAATGCGCTCGGGGATTTACACCCAGAAGACCGACGTGTGGTCATTTGGTTTGTAGTCTCAACCTTGCAGTTTGTAGTTTGCTCATGGCAGGAATCATGTTTTGGGAGATCTTCCACGACGGATCCGAGCCGTACCCGGGCATGAGCGTGGCTGTGATGCACGTCAAAGTATGTAGTTTGATGTTTGTAGTTTGTAGTTTGATCATTCTCATTTTAGGTGAAGGGAGGCTACCGTATGCCGCTTGACGATCTGGGACTCGCGCCTGAGACCATCAAGATGATTGAGGTATGCGCTTCAGGCGTTGCGGTCGCGTCGCGGTTACTGATTGGATCCCTTCAGGCGCGTATCTGGTCAGAGTCTTCCAACGACAGATATTCCATGGCGGATATCACCAAGGTGACCCACCGTCCGACCGAGTTTATTTACAGTAATCATTTAAGACTGGAGCGTATCACCAAGATACAGCGTCCCAACTTCCCGACCGGAAACTATCGAGAGACCAGCAAGACCAAATCGGTATGACAGCGTAGTCCTGACCCCTCGGACACTATTCGACTCTCGGAACCTACCGTAATCTTACTTGCAGCGCGCCAACAAGACAAAAACACAAATGGAATAGAGCATGGGCTAAAGTATTCATCGATCGATTGACAGCCGCAACACGACCGCAACGCTTGCGACTTTATCGATCGATCGATCGGTTACCGTAATCTCTGTCTGTCTTACTCACAACCCTCACCACTCTGTTCGTGTGAAAGTGTGAGCACAACAATAAATGGCACTTCTGCTCATCAAATAAAATGTGTAAAAAGTGAATGTAGAGTACAAAGATCAAAGAAGAGAGAAAAGAGATCAAAGAGTACTACTGTGAAAGGGCGGGTACGATGTTTCTGATGCATTCATGTTGTCGTTCTGGTTTCTGCACAATGACTGATAATTCGTATTTGTCGTCCTCGATTACAAAACATATTTGCAAAAGTTGACTACTACTTAATCCTCTATTAGGGATCGATTTTTCGGAAGTAATGCAACATTTTCGACTGTGCATTTGCATCTCATTATCCCTCGCAGAACACCGGTTGGAATGAAAGGACAGCGAGTTATGTTGCACCTATTTTCCAAGATTCGGTCCTACTATGGTTGGGCGATAGTAAGTGTATCGGTTACATCTAATACTTCGCCGTGTGGTCTTCTCTCGTCGGAGAAGTATGATCGTGAAGAACAGATTTAGAGACTCTTACTCAACCAAATGGCAAACCGGCTGTCTGACTTTTCGGGGCACCTTATTCGCAATCCCTTCGGCTAGAGAACAATGGGTAAATAGCAGAGAGATGCGAATGAGGTGCGAAGGAAGGAGCGCACCTCAATTTTTTGGGCATTGGACGATGTCTAGTGTTCTGTGAAGATATTGTTCTTTGATTCCGAATCCGACATCCCACATAAATATAATATTTACTTGCACTTCTCCTTGCCCTTCTTGATTGATTCACAGTTCTGGTCGCAACAATTAGGGTGGGCACAACGATCGTTTTAGCAAAACGACACTGTATTTCATGTCTGCGTATTTCATTCCCGGTTGTCCTGCGCGGTCGTTTTTTCATCACGATCGTTCGACCAAACGAACGTGACGGAAAATCGACCATGCGCGACAACAGGGAATGAAAGACGCAGATACATATTAGGTTGGTGCATATGTTTCGGCAACTTTCATCTTTATCATACAAATTAATAGTTACAACAACAAGCGATTACACATATGCTCCATCGGTATCTATGACCTTCTGCCATCGCTC
>JACMIF010001401.1:0-24134 GCA_014805445.1 Diplogasteroides magnus | reverse complement strand
ACTCGATGTGTCACAGCTAGGGTGGTGAGCACGCACACGCACACCGCACTGTACGGCCCCTTTCGGCCGGCAGGTAGATCAAAACCGCACTGTACGGGTGTCGCTTCCTACCCCTTCCCCGTACATGTACGGCCATTCCCGCACAGGTGCGCTTGGAGTTCTTTCTCAGCCCTGCACTCGAGACGGCCTTTATTGTCAATGGACGACTCTGTTTGGGTTCATTTTGATCGGCAACAGGACTCTGCCACATGCAAATACGGCAGTCGACAATTGTCTCGCAAAGTAGGGCAAAGCTCATTCTCTCTCAAACGCCATCTATTGTACATGTGCGAAATGTGCAGCACCTGTGCGGGAATGGCCGTACATGTACGGCTACGGGGAAGGGGTAGGAAGGGAGACCCGTACAGTGCGGATTTGATCTACCTGCCGGCCGAAAGGGGCCGGCAGGTAGACACAGTGCGGTGTGCGATCTAACCACGCTATTACTCACCTATGTTCAGCTGCAGGAATGGAGAATCCGCCCATCACACATCCATAATACCTGCCACACATACCGTACATCGACCACTTCCAAATACTCACTTTCTGCACAATTGTAGACCCGCAATCGTGTCAGTTCCCATAAAATTGACTAAATGAGCAGCTCCTCCAATTCCAGCACTCTAAATTACGATATATGATGTAGTGCACAGACACAAGGTAAAAGAACCTCAACTGACGAAGCGCCACGGTATCCAAAGTCGTGTAATTTGAATGGGAGACCTGCTACAGAATCGGTAGTGTCACGCAGAAAAGCTTAAACAGTGAATAATGAACACAAAAAATAAAAACCCATGAAACCTGCAATGATTTCCTTCTGAGCGCGAGAATTTGTACATACAGTCATAGGATACCACACTTGAACAAGAAGAGTCTTAAGAGGTCTCATGTCACTCCATTACCCACGATACACAAAGTATAGCATCGGAACTCAGAGTGGTCGACATTGTCAGGGACAACATTTTCAGACTTGGTTAACTTTTGCTGTTCGATCAAGATGCAATAAAGGAACTGTCAAACCTCAAACCAATTCGTCAGCCATGGAACTTTTGGATCAGTATTCTCCACTGTGAATAGGACGTTCTTAACTGGAATGACATTTCCTTCAGGGACAGCTTTGATTCGAAGAGGAAGAAAGCCACCATGCTTCTACAATGTCAATCTTCAATCTTCAATCAACAATCTTGCAATACAAGTTATGTCAAACCTCCACGATGTAATTCCATCCTTCCTCATTGAAAACATCGAGATTACCAAAGTGAACCTAAAAGTAAATTATTGTTCCTGATAAAGTTGCACACAGCGTTTCGGCGCCGGATATTAGTGCGAGAGAGCAGAGCGCTGAGTAGAAATGAAGAGATTCACAGTGATATGAGCCGTTAAACCAAAACAAAGATTCTAGTGATGGTTACATGAAATCAGTACTACACACATGCGAAAAGATCAATATGGGACCGAGAAACGGTGGAGGATTGACTCATTCAGAATGAGTTCTTCTCTGACTAGTCCCCTACCGTAACTTTATGTTCCATTGCAAATAAGAGAGTGTGACCGAGAAATGTTCGTGTTTAAAAGTACTCTACCAATCGCGAATTATGCACAATGGCCCAAAAAAAGCAAAACGTCCCGCCAGGAGCAACAATTCCAGGAATTGCCTAAGAAATTTTCTATTTTTTCAAGCACGTTGTCAAATTTCCGGGAAAACCCCTTGGTTGAAACGCTGTATACATACCTTGTAAAAGTGTTTTGCCTGTAGAACCATTTGTTTGTTTACGACGGCTCCTACCATCCATCTTTTCAAAATATATTGTAATCCGAAAAAGCAGACCTAAAGTAGAACGGATTAGACTGAAGAACATCTCAACATTCAGTGCGTTAAAATGCTTTCGCCACATACTGTCTCTACACTGGAACATGTGCAAATAAGCAATTCCGGACCATCCTCTCATTGAAAGTATTAGCTGTAGCGCGTCAATATGCTCACTTGCTTGAATTTGCCGCCACGACTCTCGAAGTAACTGTAAACGTGAGTTGTGTTAGCGGGATACTGATTGTGATGAGTGATCTAGGGTTGATAAACGTCACAATATTCAAGAACACAAAAACCTTGTATGAATCAGCTACATATAAAACGTTCTCGACAGGTGAAAGATCGCCGAACATTCCAGAATGTGTTTCCTCCGTCGAGTCAAGATTCTGCGATGATCGTACGTGTGTGCGGAAGGACGTAAATGTTTTTCGCTCCACTTCACAGCAGTCTCTATTTCCGGACTAGCCAGGAAATAATCCATCAAACGAGTGTTGAATCAACCATAAAAAATGTCCATAGCCTAATATGAAGGTGTGTGCGAACCAGTCGCAAAAAATGACCTGACTTTGGTTCTAGATAATAAGCATAGTTTAATTTCGAAACCTATCTATTAGGGTATCGCATTTGGGACGAATTTGCATCTTTTCGTCTGTGTCCTCATTACATCATTTGTCTCTTGCGCAATAAACACGACCGGTCAGTAATGACGAAGAGAAGAAAAATGCATATCCTTCCCAAATGCGACACGCTACTATCTATTGAATTTTTTTCTCAGGATTATTGGTTAATGTCATTTGCTACTATCAAACTATATTTGAATGGTACGCGCCTACGCGGTCGTCTTCATGTCTTACTTGGTATGCATAACCATTGTTAGATGGCTCATCTTCCACTTTGGCTTTCTTGATCGGTTCGTGATCTATATTACGATCATGACAAGACGGCATATGCTAAGTAACAATTATTTACACATAAATTTGAACAACAAGCACCTTCATTTCTGCTTCGGGGAGACTATCTCCGTCTTTAATTTCATCAAAAAAGTCGTCCATTGCTGAAACAACGATTTCAAAAAACACCATTCATTGGCGCGCGCGATACGTGCATGTAACATGGCTGCGATGGCCACAGAAACCGCGCCCATGCGAAACTGGACAGAGCACGACATACACCAACTGCTAGCTCAAAATGATATGAAAAAATGGGAAAGCAAAAAATGCGACTCAAAGGTCACAACGGTCACAAAAAGTTTAAACTTTTCTTTATTTTCAGGGAACTTTTTCTTTTTCCCGGTTTTGTGTCTTTTCCGGAATTACATTGCGCTCGAAATGCACGCCGCGCGTCTTCTCCATAGTCTGATGCTCACTTGACGTCAATTGAGTCATGGTCATTATGAGCAAAAATTGCATTAACTAACCCAGCGAACCTGAATTCGACACTACGCGAATACACAGTTCGTCCTCGACCATTGTACTGTAGTCTGTGACCGTACTATTTCTTCTGCAAATTGCAAGGGGTCTGATACTCAGCCGGCCAATTTCGGTTGTTCGTCAGAATGATGCATCAAGTTCATCATGATGATGCATACCCGGGGGTCGCGAATTAAGAAAAAGTTCTGTCCGTGTAATAATTTCTCGCGCGCGTCGTACAATCGCAGTATGAACTACTTGTGTATGTAAAATTCGACGAATTATTTAGTGGATGCCTGCATTGGAAAACGCAGCCGCAGAAGATCTGAGAGACGAGGTTCAGAAGCTTGGTGATGAAATCAGACAGCTGAAGTCGGAGAAAGCTGACCCTACACTTGTGAGTTTCATTTCACCCCGTTTCCCATGTTTTGCCGTAAGGGGTTGTGCGCATGTAGTTCTTTTAGTAAATCGGCGTGGGTTCGTTTTACTACTTCACGTCTAAAATGCTTCGACTTGTGAGGCCTGCACTCGTTTCAAATCGTTTCTTTGCCACTGCTTATTCGCAACGAAGTGGACGAAAGGTCTTATTGATGCATTCCCCCACCTTCCCGCCTTTCTATCCACGATAACTCCCTTTTGTAGCTGTAGATAAATATGTTTTCAGATCAAGGAGAAAGTAGCCGCCATGCTGGCAAAGAAAAAGTTATTGGGAGATGGAGATGGCGAAAAGTCAGCTAAATGTTTTCTCAAGTGTCCTAAAGGTACATATTTAGTTAACGAAAATGCATAGATATATTACAGGTACTCGCGACTACGATCCACGGGCGATGTCTGTGAGAGATAAAGTCCTGAAAGTACTCATTCGCATGTGGCTCCTCATTACTATTTTTTTCAGACTCTTACGGATACATTTAAAAATCACGGTGCGGAAACTATTGATACTCCTGTGTTTGAATTGAGGTAAGAATTTAGATTTATTGTATTTTAGAATCGTGTATTCATTACTGTGACGGCACGATTGGAGGTTAGTAATAGTGATTGAGTGAGAGAACGCGATATTCACTAAGACTCAATAGGCAGGAATAATTTAAACACCAACAGAACAAACAGAAAATTGGCACATTCAGCGAAAAAAGTTTGATGTGAACAGCTTACAGTAATTTCGCTTGATGATGCATTTGCAATCGCGCTAATAGTAGTATGTTTTTAAAAAGTTCTTATTACTTTATAGAGATGTCCTTCTGGGAAAATATGGAGAAGAAGGTGGAAAACTAGTGTATGATCTGCAAGATCAAGGAGGAGAAATTCTCTCCCTTCGATATGATTTAACGGTAAGAATGCCAAGGTTGCGACTAGTGTACGCAAAGCAAGCAGAAGTGCATGTTTCCAATTCCCTCGGAGCAGTTGTCCGTGATATGAGAGAGACAACCGCTCCGAGAGAATTGGACGACAGAAAAATGCACTCCTTCTTTCTTTCCGTACCCTCGTTAGGACGAAACGCGGTCACTGTTGCTTGATGTATCGTTAGATTTGATTGCAAGTTTCATTTCGTTGAGGTTCCATTTGCTCGTTATCTCGCTATGAATAAAGTCCAAAATCTGAAGAGATATCACGTGGCCAAAGTATACAGGAGGGACCAACCGGTCATGACAAGGGGCCGCTACAGAGAATTCTACCAGTGTGTATGTATTACTTCAATCTCACAATTTTAATCCCTTTTCCAGGATTTTGACATTGCTGGTAAATATGACCTTATGATGCCCGAATGTGAATGCCTCAAGATTGTGGACGAGGTCCTATCAAAACTAAAGTTAGGAGATTTCATCATCAAGGTACTTTTCAGCTATGTTTTCTTTCAAATATCAATAGCTAATTTTCTGAGTTTGATAGTACGACAACGTAACGTGACTGTGCACTGGTCAGAAAACTCATTTATGGCTGACAATTGTCTTAGCGTCTCCTTTATTTTCACTTTTCAAAAATTTTGAAAACAACAGGAATGACCGTCTTGATTAGAGCTACAAAATTTCTGTTGGCAGTAAATCGATACATGCAACGGTTAAAGAGATATATCGATTTGCAATGAAAATTCGTGCGGGACCATTTCTATAAATTTTGATAAATGGTCCAGCACGAATTTTCATTGCAAATGAATATATCTCTTTAACCGTTGTATGTATCGATTTACTGTCAACAGCAATTTTGTAGCTCTAATTAAGACGGTCATTCTTGTTGTTTTCAAAATTTTTGACAAGTGAAAATAAAGGAGAATGGACGTAAGACAATTGTCAGCCATAAATGAATTTTCTGACCAATGCACAGTGCCTTTAATAGGGTGTCGCCAATGGTGCCTTTACTGCAATTGTAATTCGTCTAAAAACCATGACTAATGAACAAAAAAGTATATCGTAAAAATGAGAGAAACAATGGAGTTGAAGAGGCGATAGAGAAGGCAAGACGTAGGGTGTTCAAAAATGTTTCAAAAAATAGCAAATATTGAGTGCTCTTAAAGGACCCCTCTCGTACATATGGGTATCGCAAAACAATGTGACAAAAGGAACCAGGGAGTCGGTGTGAAATGATTGCGGGGACTCTTCATGGAACAAATAACAATAGTTTAACACTACAACGAGTCTCACATTCTTCAGTCATTCTTAGAGGTCTGTCTTATCCCTCTTCATTTTAGAATACTATGAAGGACTGAAGAACAGAAGATTGGAACTCGCGTTGTACTTCCGCTATTTGCCTATATTTCCGGGAAGACCGACGCCGGACTAGGGTAGAAGAAGAGCATTTTTCGCTCATCAAATTGGCTTGGAGCGGTTGAGATTAGACGAATTACAATTGCAGTAAAGGCACCATTGGCGACACCCTATTAAAGGCACTGTGCATTGGTCAGAAAACTCATTTATGGCTGACAATTGTCTTACGTCCATTCTCCTTTATTTTCACTTGTCAAAAATTTTGAAAACAACAAGAATGACCGTCTTAATTAGAGCTACAAAATTGCTGTTGGCAGTAAATCGATACATGCAACGGTTAAAGAGATATATCGATTTGCAATGAAAATTCGTGCGGGACCATTTCAATAAATTTTGATAAATGGTCCAGCACGGATTTTAATTGCAAAACTTCTACTCTAGTAAAAACTTCTACCCTAGTCCGGCGTCGGTCTTCCCGGAAATATAGGCAAATAGCGGAAGTACAACGCGAGTTCCAATCTTCTGTTCTTCAGTCCTTCATAGTATTCTAAAATGAAGAGGGATAAGACAGACCTCTAAGAATGACTGAAGAATGTGAGACTCGTTGTAGTGTTAAACTATTGTTATTTGTTCCATGAAGAGTCCCCGCAATCATTTCACACCGACTCCCTGGTTCCTTTTGTCACATTGTTTTGCGATACCCATATGTGCGAGAGGGGTCCTTTAAGAGCACTCAATTATTTGCTATTTTTTGAAACATTTTTGAACACCCTACGTCTTGCCTTCTCTATCGCCTCTTCAACTCCATTGTTTCTCTCATTTTTACCATATACTTTTTTGTTCATTAGTCATGGATTTCTGTGAGGGATAGGCTGTTGAATTACTATAGCATGTATGTTCAAAAGGGCGAATTCTTGCATTGACTGCTTTCAACATGAAGTGGGAAGTCAATAGCTCATAACTTTTGCTACGACCTGACCTAATCTTTGCAGTTGAATCATCGTTTTCTTCTTGAAGGAATGTTTTCTGCAATTGGAGCACGTGATGATCAGTTTAAGGTTTGAAATACTTGAGTCGTTGATATATTGTCAATACAGACTGTATGTTCCTCAGTGGACAAATTGGATAAGGAGCCATGGGAAAAGGTTAAAGAAGAACTAGTCAAGGAAAAGGTCACAAATGATTTTCATTCTTTTCTGAAGGGGATCATTCAGGGACTATCGCCTGACTCTGCTTACAGACTTGGAATGTATGTACGATTCAGAGGTTGTTCTTTATCTGTGTAGGCAGATAAAAGAACTTATTTAGAATTAAATGCCAATCTCGACAATGAAGAGATCTTGGACAGAATGATGGATATTGCTGAACTTGCTTCAAATGTTAAATTCCGGCAAGGTGTAGAAGAATTGAAGGTATTTCTCGTCTACTCCCGCTCTTTCTTGCTTTCATATTTTCTCAGGTTCTTCTTAGTTTTTGCAAAGATGTTGGATTGGAGTCAGTGAAGGTGGACCCTTCTTTGGCAAGGGGCCTGGATTACTACACAGGTTTGTATTTTTGAGTTCACTGGGATAAATGAGGCTTATGCACTAGACTGACACTTGATAGAGTGCCTCGTCTGAAACCCCTGTCCTACCAGAGAATTGTTTGTAATCTTCGAAATGAGTCTCTTGAGGATGCATCTACGAGGCAGTTATTCCGAATGCTCTACAAGGAATGCCAGTAGAGGAAGGAATGCCTGTTGGAGTGGGTTCAGTTGCAGCTGGAGGAAGGTTGAAGATATCTCAGAAAATAATCTAATGTCTTTTATTCTAGATATGATGGATTAGTTGGAATGTTCTCGCCCAAGCTATCTGTTCCTTGTTGTGGCGTTTCATTCGGCGTTGAAAGACTTTTCGCAATTATGGACAGTAAGGTATGCAATTTTACAGATATACATAGGGACCGCAAACGCGCGATTTTTTTGTTCCCGACGAGTTGGCCCCCTTTGAGGGTCCGTATCGGCTCAAATATGAAATATTTTGTTGAGATTAAGTGTGTTCTGGGCTAAATGAAGGTCGAGGAATCGATTGGTGAACTTTTTGAAATCCGGGCTAAGCGGGAATATGGGGATCGGATATGGATCACCCCTTATCCGACCCATGGCCGCCCCTGAAAATAGGCTTAATCGATTCGTCATATCGAAAAACCTATGTAACGAAATTTTCATGCAAATCGGCGCATGAAGCTTTTTGGAATTTGAAATAGAAATTTGAAATTGAAACTTTTAGTTACTTTTTACATGCGAAATTTTTTGAGAAACAGCCTTTTAGAGTATATTTACAGAGCTTATCTTTCATATTATCAGTTATTACAAGCTATCATATATGCAAATTCGAAGAGATTTTGTCAATTTAATCGTCATCCTTCTTTATCATCAATTCAATTGAACTTAACTCGCATATAAGACCTAGGGCCGCTATTGAAAAAGCGCATAGATGACGAATTATGAAGTGTATGACATAGTTATGAAACGTTTTCGGACTTTTGTCCGTGAGGTTTTTCGCAAAATGCGAAAAACCGGTAAATCTCGGCGAGAGAGTGTGGGAGAGTGAGAGAGCGCAGAGAAATTCCAGGGGGTATACTCCCCTTCATTAGGGCCCGGGAAGAGGTATCGATGTGATTCTTTGGATATTGACTTTTACATTCTTGATCTACGTCTGAGCCAAATTTGGACCCGATCGGACCATTTTGAAAAAAATCGTTTGGGGAGAGGGTGGACTCTTTTGACGCCGTTTGAAAGGATGCCGCGGGCGAACGGTTTGAGATAACAAGAAGATTTTTTGGATAATGACTTTTGCAAACTTGATCTAGGTCTGCGCCAAGTTTGAGCTCGATTGGACCATTTTGAAATGACCCGGGCGTTAGGGTCATCGTAGAGAAAAATCGAAAAAATTTTGCCCCCTCCCATCCCATCAGGGTCATCAAGTTGGGGTGACTGCCGGAGTAGCGGTGGCCGGCACTAGGGTGTTGCATATGTGGGTGGAGGCAACTGCCGGAGTTGGGGTGACTGCCGGAGTAGGGGTGGACGGCGGTCCCAAACATGTCCTCCTACAAGTTTCGCGCCCATGTAGTAAAACTATTCTAGTTACTACCTGCGCATAATTTTTGACACCGTTATGAGGCACCCGGCTGTATGAACTCTATCCCTCGCACTGCCGTCATGTGCGACCATTCCAGCTTCCACTTGTAAAGTGCAGCGTTAGTGATGTGGACGGTCTGTAATGATCTCAGCCCTTGTAACCTATTGTAAAATAGGCAGTGATGAATACGGACCAGGGCTGGGACAAGAAAAGGTCTCAAGAAATTTTCAAGAAATCAAGAAACTCGAAAAAAAATGTTCAAGAAGAAATCAAGAAAATTTTTCTTGAAAAATGCCAAGAAATCAAGAAATTTCAAGAAATTTTTTCGAGCTGATTTCTCTGATGCCTCCTGGATATGCCTGATTGGGGGTAAAGGCCGAAGCAGTGAGTGGCCACAGAGAAATCTCGAACAAAAACAAACATATGACAATATTCACATTTCCAAACTGAACTAAAAATTGAAAATTTCTTGAACATTTCTTGACAAAAAACCGAGAAATCGAGAAATTTCAAGAAAAAGAAACAAGAAAGTCCCAGCTCTGATACGGACTGGGAATTCCATTGGCAGAAAAACAGTATCTCTCAAATTTAACAAAAATTTGTCCGTATGGGACAATTGACAGTTATTCGAAGTTCAGTTGGATACAGTTTGTCTGTTGACACCTTTGAGATAGCTCTTTTGCCTGAGCTAGGGCGAAGTAAATCATGATGCTAACAATAAATCATTGAACATGAACATGAACATGTTGTCACATTGTTTTTGGTATATGATAAATAATGATGTAGAGGGGTCAGAGGCGCGCAAGTCAGCCAAATTCGAAAAATCGCGCCGTGGCTCATTATTGAGGTAGACGTTGATGATAATGACAGCTAATGAATGAGGTCTTGAGTGGGGAGTCTATCATTATTCTGAGAGTGACCCATATGAGGTTGTACGAAAATGAACTTTCCGATCACTCTGATACATTTTTCAATTGTCTTGACCGCCGCTAATCTAACTATGGAAAAATGCGTGTCTAGATTTATTTGAAATGATGATTTCTTTTCTTTGCATTCGATCTTTAAAAGGTGATTTGTTCTTTTAGATGACAATGGAGAATGAACCGATTCGTACTACTTGTACTGATATCCTCGTTGCGTCGGCACAGAAGAATCTTGTACATGAAAGATGGAAACTATGTTCACAATTGTGGAATTGGGGATTCAAGGCAAGGTGTTTCTCATCATATCTCATGACTTTATATGTAGGCGGAACTCTCATACAAGACGAACCCTAAAATGCTGAATCAGTTACAATACGCTGAGGTAAATTGTGATCTATGTTCCCCAGCACGCGTTATATAGGAACGCCATATTCCATTTGTACTGATTATTGGAGAAGCGGAGTTAAAGGAAGGAGTAGTCAAATTGAGAGAAACTAAGACGAGAGTAGAGACGGTACGTTCCGTATAACAATCATATTATATCTGTTGATTATTTAGGTGGTTAAAGTGGATGAACTACAAGATGTGCTGAGAACACATCTGGGAAATTGAGGAATTTTCTCGATTGATTGCTATGTATGGTATTGGTGGTTTTTTTACTGTGATTTCCTGCACGGTTCTAAGTAATTCATGCGAGGAATGGGATGTCCTCTCATAGTAGCATAAGCACAGATTTTCTCAGACGACGAAACAATTAGTCTTTACCTCATTCGGACCCTTAACGGTCTGCTCTCTCCCTACTCAAATGTTCTTACGATTGTCCGGCGGTTTCTCGTGTTAATGGCTACGGCCCCGGTTGTCTATGATATTTCCAAAAAGTGATCCATACCGATCAGTCCCCTTATGCTTTCTCATGTGCGGTGTAAAAGGGATAGAATGAAAAAGGATCAGAGTCTCATCTGTCCAAAAAATTTGCTATTGATTGATTTCACATTTTTAGTCTTGGCTCGCTAGCCCATGTGTTCTGGCTTTACATACCGTGGATGGTTGGGTGTTTGATTTCTGTTGTTTATCAAGTATAAACGTTGTTGGCATATCGTCGTTGCTCATTTGTGTTATGAGGTTTTTCTCCATTTATATCTGCTTCAATTTGAATTTTTCCATGTGATATTTATTGCATTCTCAAAATTCAGGCCGATGGTTTTGTCTGGATGCACCATGACGTTTATCTTTCTCACCTAGACGTAGCAACTTGAACCGCATTTTTTTAACTTAGTTTCCCGTATGTGTTGACTGGCCTGCGAATGCTTATTAAATAGCTAACGGTTAGCAGCAGGCACATAGGCCAATTTTTAAAATTCGCTGTTGCTAATCATACGAAAGTCTTCGTTCTCCCTTAGTGTCGAGCGTGCTGACGATAGAGTAAGGAAAAAGAGAGAATGCTGCGAGAGAGCGTGCAAAAAGGAGAGGGTAGGGAGAGGCGACGAGAGTAGTCGGACGACATCATTTCGAAACGCCCCTTAATGGCTTGCAATGTGATTGTTTGAGAATTTCTTTATAATGGGAGGCGACCACACGCATCTGTAGTTCCTTTAATCTTCCCTAAACCTAACCACTTTATGCACTAACATTATCATAAGTATTCGAACATGAATTAACAATGGCCATGATTGCGTCCCCTAAATGAGTTCCACTCTTTTCATTATTATTATATTTTTGCGGACAACCTTTATGTCTTGTTTTTCGCAATTCTCCCGTGTGGCGTGAGCGCTGTTCATAGTTAGTCATGACGATTTACGGATTTTGTTTCAGATATTCATTTGTGAGTTGTCCTTGTGACAAAGAGTCTTTGCCAAGATGTCCATGTCTATGTCTTCGTACAACTATAACAGAAAGCATTGGGAAGATGCTGTAAGTGCTACTTCCTCACAATGCCGCTTTAATTTGATGTTTGCAGGATTTTCCCATTCTCTGTGAGACTTGTTTGGGCAATAATCCGTACATGAGGATGGTGTGTCCCTTTTATTCTTTTAATATCTTAGACGTTCTTTGCAGATGAAGGATAAATTTGGAAAGGAATGTAAGATTTGTGAGCGACCATTCACCAACTTCAGATGGCAGCCGGGAAAGGTATTGTGTATTCATGCATCGTCTAATAATTGTTGAACTTAAGGGAGCACGTTATAAGAACACGGAACTGTGTCAGACCTGTGCAAAGATCAAGAATGTTTGTCAAACATGCATGTTCGATTTAGAATACGGTAAGGTTAAAGTAATGAGGAAATGAGGTAATGGATTATGTTGAGGTCTGCCTGTCCAAGTGAGAGATCATGCATTACAAATAACAGATGATCTTCCAAAGGATGGTGTTAACAGGTGAGAGAAAACGATTGTGATTTATTGTTGATTCTTTCGTTCAGAGACTTCTTCGTACAGAATCAGGAACGTGCACTAGCACAGACAGATGGGACAACTCCAGGAGGAGCATTGGCTAATATTGGAACAGGTTAATACTATTCATTCTACTCTTATAACGGTGACATTAAGATGCGTCGAGTGCTGGACACGAGTATCTCAAAAGAATTGCCAGAACTACCCCTTATTACAAGAGAAATGCGCCTCACATTTGCTCTTTCTTCGTCAAGGTTTGTCTTGCGGCAAATTAGTGATTGTATTATGGTGAATATTAAGGGAGAGTGCAAGAGAGGAGAGGAATGTCCATATAGACACGAGAAACCAACGGATCCCGATGATCCACTCAGTAAACAGAACATGAAGGACAGATATTACGGTACAAATGATCCTGTTGCTGATAAGATCATGAACAGAGCCAAGGTTGGTCAATTTGAATCATTCGTAATGATACATGTGAATGTACAGGCGATGCCTCAGCTGCAGCCTCCAGATGACAAGAGTATTACTACTCTTTACGTTGGATCTCTCGGTAATGATGGATTAGTGACAGAGAAGGAGTTAAGGTATATACAGTATATTGTGACATGTGAACAGCGTTCATTCAGAGACTATTTTTATCAATTCGGAGAAATTCGATCATTGCACGTTCTATCTGCAAAGGGATGTGCATTTGTTGCATATACTACTCGAGAAGCAGCTGAAATGGCTGCAGAGAGGAGTTTCAACAGAGTGAATATGAAGGGACGTCGACTGACTATTAGATGGGGACAACCAACACAACAGAAGACTGGAGGCACAGAGGGACGGTATGTATCATAATCAATCAATAAGAGATTATCTTTCTGCAGTCCAATCAATCCTGTACCTTCTCTTCCTTCATCTTCATGTCCTGTTCCGGATGTACTTCTTCCTTCTGGAAGTAAAAGACATGCTCCTTCTGACACGGTAATTTTGTTTATATCCGGACAAAGCACTTTTCCTATTATAACACTAGAATGAGGGGATGGCCGTCCCAAAAAACAGGTGTCGAAAGTATGGATGATTGCCACTCAGTTTGTGTATCAGGACAAATGTACAGAATTTGATAAGGTTTCGATGAGGGATGGGCTTTGGAATCTTCTTAAAGCTCATTTAAGATGGTTCACAGACAGTGACGTTCTTATTTCTTTCCTTGCCGTTGTTCTGTCTAATAAATAAATGATATTTGTAGATGTTCAATCCTCCATTCGTTCCTCCTCCATCTAAACTCGTTGTTCCTTCTGTTGCCCCATCAAAGGGAGGACATCATGGTAAGTCTCATCTCTGTTAAACAATGATAATCTCCAAATTAGGTGACGAGGCTGGTTCTTCTTCTCGAATCTACTATCCCAGTCAAGATCCTCAACGATTGGGTGCAAAGGGAGATGTATTGGAAGATGACTGAATACGACATCTCATCCTGTCTTTATCATGTCTTGTTTCATTTGTTTCCTCGCAATTATTTTGATTCTTCCAAACTCCTTCATTCATTGTGTTATTGTCTATCTAAATATTAGCCTTCTGCGTCAGTTGGTGGAAGGTTCCTTATGCAATTGAATGTTCGATTGTGAGGTACTTGCGGGATAAAATGAAGTATGTAAGTACATTTGTTGTCCCAAGACTACTTCCCCTTCAGGAAGTTGGCATGGTAGAGTAATGTGAACGTTTAGTGTGAAAGAAGGTAAAAGGTCTCAAATGGCACGAGACTCTTCTCCTTCTTCCTTCACTCGCAAACTCCTCCCCATAGGATCAGTTTCACCTATCATCTTCCATTGCACATCATCCTTCTCCACTTATTGATTGCCTTCACTTCTATTGTAGTCTCCATTTGTTAATGTCGGCTGCCATATTCCTTCTGGTGCCGTTATTAACAGAGGCACTCTACTTATCTGATTCATGGTCTATGATAGCTTCTGAAGATGTCCAGGTTTATTTGATTGCATTAAACAGACAATATGTTCATTTAAGGGATCTCCCGCATGTGTACCCATTCCTGATAATCTAACTATTTGTAAGAACATTGAGGTGACAATGAACCCTTTGATAGTATAACATACCTTTATCAGTACAAAGAGATGCGTCTTCCTAATCTCCTTCAACATGAAACATTGGAAGAAGTAGTAGGTGAAAGTGAAGATTGGAAGAGTCTACTCAATCTGAATTGTCATTCGGATGCACAAGTGAATGTTCCTTCTATCTATCCATACATTCTCATACCTAGCTTTTCCTTTGTTCCATCTTTGCTCCTGTCTGTCTCCCTCAGTTGGACAAGGCCATTCCCCCTTGTCGTTCACTCTGTCAAGCAGTCCAAGAGGTCAGTTATATTCTCTTCTCTATCTATTCTGTACTCTAAGGGATGTGAAAGTAGAATGCGTCAATATGGTTTTCCTTGGCCCGAGATGCTTCGTTGCGGACAATTTCCCGAGGAACATGATATGTGCATCAAACCACTCAAAACGTCAACTCGAAGTGAGTTTAGAGGGAGACAAATGTCACTCAGACATGTCGTACTCTCTTACATCCAACTTATGACATGTTCTATCAAAAATACTGGAGGTTCAAAATCTTAATTGTCTCTCAAAGTAGTTTCGCATTATCTGAGGTAAACGTGTAAGTTGTAACCTTCTATATTGTTGCAATACTTCGGGTTGAGGTGTATCGTAGGGCGGGGCATTTACTGGCCATTGAAGAACAAACGAGAGATAGATGTACATAGACAATACAATCTTGCAATTTATCGTTAGTGAAGACAAACAAGTGTAAAAGTCATTTAAAATTATATTTAAGTGAAGTGAAAATCAACCAATTCAATGAATGTTTTTACCCATTCTCCCTCGTGACGTAAATACTTTGGGACTGAACGGATCACTAGAGCGAACCGGGGCTTTTAAAGGACTGGTATATCATCTACCGTATATGCCGTCGCAAATTTGATATTATTGACAGCCGACACAAATTGCACAATCTCCACAGGCACAAGGGGAACCGCTAATGTCTCAAATGTCATTATTGAGGAAAGCAGCATATAGGAATCACATTTGAAGTCCAGAAATGACTCTTAGTCTTTCTAAATCTAAGGTCAAATGCACATCTCATTCTTCTAATCTCCGCGGAGCTATTGTCTATCGAAAGCTCCGCGGAGATTAGAAGCATGAGATATGCATTTTTTTTATTTGACTATTTATCGATTTAGAAACCCCCTGGTATTATATGTATGTGGCGACGGTGATGTCTTTATCGATCGAATCATAAGCACATTTATGGATCAAGACGGCAGTCCTGACTAGGGAACGCCTTATGGACTGAGTTTTGGACGTCCAAAACTGAAAGCAAGGGCGCGCCGGTCACTTCACTCCGGTCCAAAACAGTCCATAACTCGGTGTGGTGAGGGGTTTCGGGGTCCAAAACCCCCTTTGGACTCCATAATGTTTCCAACCACTTCATTTCGAACCAGCACGGTCCATGAATCGGTGTGATGAGGGGGTTTCAGAGTCCAAAACGTTTTGGACGTCCAAAATCCGACCGGACTCCAAAAGAGAAATGAAGGGAGAATGGCCGGTCCAATGGACTGGACAGACCGAGTTTTGGACTCTGAAACTAAGGAATGGCCCATAAGTCGATCCCTAGTCCTGACACCTCTTGCAGCACTCTTTCCCCTTAGATCTTGACATGCTGACCAGGGTGTGGAAAGGAAGCAGAAGTGCACATTTCTGTCGTCTAATTCCTTCGGAGCTGTTGTCTGTGTCATACGATGGACAACCGCTCCGAGGGAATTAGACGGCAGAAATGCGCACTTCTGCTTCCTTTCCACACCCTAATGCTGACCCTACCCTCTCTCCTCTCTAGAGAGAACTCTCTTTTCAGTTTGGCTCCGTAGACGAACGGCTATCAATAGTTACCTTTAATCTTTAATAACCTTTAATCGGAATCAGTTTTTGATTTATAATATATCGATCTTCAAAATACAAATATCGCAAAAAAATTACCGTACGATTGTTGTTAATGACAAATAGCATCTGTCAAAAATTTCTCGACAATATTCAAACATTTTGAAATGAAAACTAGTTCATCTCTCGTTTCGATTTTCAATGTGCGAGATGTTCTCATCCCCTGGGCGCATCTGCATAACATCACATTCGCTATCATCGATCCGTGACATGTAAAAGTTTACTTCCCAGTCAGCAGTTCACAATTGAAGACTAATCGCAGTCTGTGTTATTTCGACTGCACATTGAAGGGGGCCGGGCTTGTACTTAGACGACCAATAGAGAATCGTTGACGGGGTAAAGTGGGCGGAGTCTATGTCAAGATGGATGAGAATGAGCAAGAACGAAAAATGGACGACTTTTCGACAATGGTCCACGAACAATCATTTCCATCAATAGGACTGTAGTGGTTTGTTGTGTAATGATTAGATAGACCATTTGATGGTAGTTCAAGTCCCATGGGTGTATTTCAGTGGCCGAAGGATCGAAGAAGCACTAATCAGTAAAGAAGGAGCAGCTCCAAGTCTTTTGACTTTTGCGCATGTTTCGCTCATTCTCTGTTGTAATCATGCAAACTTGCAACACCACTTATCGTATGATAACAGCGTGTGATGCACTGCTGTTCAGGAACTCTCTTGCCTGTTACTGCAGTCTCTAATTCAGCCACTCCAATCCCCTCCATTTTACACGCGTAATACGACATTTCGATTTTTGTAGTCGCAACGCAGTTCACTCGTAGCTCAAACACAGCCACTACTGTACTTGTCAATGCTGTCGCGGCTTTTTGTCCGAGCGGGTCCCAATGAACTTTCACAGAGAGATAAAAGGGATCGAATAAGGCACTTACAATGATTATTTATTATAACTGGACTGTTATTCCTAGTGCGCTGCTCACGTGAATCGCTCATTTTTCCGTGCTACTTCGTGGTACTTCCGCTCTTGTTTCTGGATATATTTCAACTGTGAGATATACGGCGAAACGCAACAGTTCAGTCGGGACGTAGTGTTGGGTCAGCATCATTACGATTACCTCTGTGGACAATCTGTAGATAAGTGACCGAATAAAGATAAAACTGTCTTCTCACTCAGAAACCACCAGGGGCTTTCAATGGACGAGAATAGTTGAGAGAGGGAAGAGAAAGGAAGAGAGATAATGGGTAAACTAGAAAGGAACACGAAGAAAGATCCAAACACTCACAGTACAATGCAGTTGTTTATCAATCGAAGAATAGGCACTTCCGACAAAATGAATAATCTTTAAAAAGTCTCAGCAGCAGAAGTGAACGCTCCTTGTAATGCGTGTACACAAGTGGCCACTTATGAGAATATCATCGATCATTTCTGTCGATCACAAATAGGTAAGACAATCGAATGAATATGAAATGAACCTATGATTACAGTACTCAAGGCACGTATTGCAACAATTGAAGGAAGTGAAATGAGAGTTCGTAATGCAAGATCATTGAAGGGACCAAAGGGAGATCGACGAAGAGCTGTGTCTGATACAGTACGTATTCTATATCAACTACTCTTACTATACTTATAGACAATATCACTCTCAACAAGAGGAAGTTGTCCATGCAAACTATCAGATGAAGCATCTTCCAATCAAAGATATCTAATCATGGCAAATAGAGATGAAGATGGAAGCTTCTTAGCCAGTCTAATACTTCCATGGAACAAAGATAAGGTGAGTATTCACATTCCTTCATCATCATAGCCGAGTTCAGTTCTAGGGTAGACAAATGTAAACAAATGAAACGAAGTTAATAACAATGCCACTTGTCTAGGTATTCCATGAAAGATATTCTCCTCCTAAACATCAGACACTCATCTTCCATATTTGAGCAAATTCTTTTCACTCTCATAAGAGTAAACATTTGCTAGGGCAACAGAGGTTGTTGTACGGGTATGAACCATGTCGTTTTTGATATTTATTTAAAAAGTCCGTACGCTTCTGATATAATTTTGGGTGCCGCAGCATACAGTTGTATCATAATGCCTTGTAGGGCTTCAAGCGAGCAGTGCGCCAATTCGCCAAACTAAACTGCAAATCACTTGGAAGAGAAATAAGGTAAGAAAAGGTGGGGTAGCCTATTTTACAGCCCCGGCCCGAAAGGCCTATTTTACGGCCCACCGGCCCGGGCCGGACTGCGTGGCAGCCAATAACACTGATTGGAGGGGCTGCTACACAGGGGCTGCCACGCAGTTTTTGTGCGTGGCAGCCCCTGCGTAGCAGCCCAATCAATCAGTGTTATTGGGGCTGCCACACAGTCCGGCCCGGGCCGGTGGGCCGTAAAATAGGCCCCGGGCCGGGGCCGTAAAATAGGCCTTTCGGGCCGGGGCCGTAAAATAGGCTACCCCAGAAAAGGTTGCATAAAATGAAAATATAGTCAGCTTGCATAGGGCTTCCGTCAGCCGAAGACCCCATTCGTACTACAATATGAGAAGACATAACGCTCCTGGAGTACCATCTGGCAATAACATCTATTGAATCACGCATCTTTCTATTTCTATGTAATACGGATTCTAAAATGATAATAAAGTGTATTACTCATTCATCTAACCTCTGCGGAGTTGTTATCTATCGGGCGTAGACAACTTGACGGAGATTAGACAAATGAGA
Source organism: Diplogasteroides magnus (assembly GCA_014805445.1). Classification (NCBI taxonomy): domain Eukaryota; kingdom Metazoa; phylum Nematoda; class Chromadorea; order Rhabditida; family Diplogasteroididae; genus Diplogasteroides; species Diplogasteroides magnus. Next base: position 5,087 of record JACMIF010001401.1, on the reverse strand, counting down.
AATGCGCTTTTCGAAGTTTTACAACGTATGTACCCAAATTGTCTTCTTCAGAAAATGTCTAATAAATGGAAACAGCTCCCCTCGGCTTACATGAAGACCTTGAAAAAGTTGTTTAATGTTTATGTTTAACATCGCATGCTTCATATTTTTTTTACAATTTCAACGGAAAGAAAATTCTATTGAGATTAATTAATCAAGTTTGAAATTATCGAATAAAAATGGAATGCTAAAAACAAGGCAAACGCCAGAAAAATAGAGTATTCATAATAGTTGCGCTGCAACAATTATTTTCCTTAGTCCATCCTTAATCTCTTCTGAGGCATGTGATAGGTGCTTGCATTGACAGGATATCTGAAACACGATTCAATGAGAGTGTGTCATACCAATTCATGTCACTCACCGAGGTACACCGTGCAAATTTCTGTTCTCTTGTAGCCATCTCACTTGTGTAGCGGGGCCATATCCCTGTTAATATGCATACTCATTGTCAGTAAGAATGAAAAGGATCCTGATACCATTTCTAAAACTTTGATTGGACATATTTGAACTAATTCTACCACGTTGATTATGACACACCTCGTTATGCAAAAATGGAAAAAGTTATCAGACTTCTGGATGCTCCCACGACTTTTATTGTTAGAGAAGTTAAAAGAAGAAACTAGATACAACTAACAATCACCTTCTCATTCCGAGCAGCAATGCGGAAGATGATGGCAGGCTTATTGGAAGTGTCAACATATGCTGCAACCAGACTTTGATGGGGCACTACGCATTCAGGTTCAGGTCCTGAAAAGAAACGTACACTACAATCTCGATAAAAAAACATTACTTACCTACAAATACTCTCATGAACGCAAGTTGGTTTTCGCATGATGAAGGTCCAACAGAATTACGAACTGCTAGATACACAGAATACTCAGAAATACGACCGCGCCCTTACAAATAGAGTTGATTATAAGAAGAAGACAACAGATAGACCTGCACTATTGACAGGAGGTTCCCAAGTGAGATGAGCCCCATCTGCAGACTTTGTGATCTTGATTGAAGACGGAGCGCCCGGAAATCCCGGTAAACAGGTTTTGAACGCTGCCACATCAGACCATTCGCCTGAATAAATTGAAGAATATCAAAAGAGTAAGAACAGTTCACCTCTTCCCAGAGAATTAATTCCAGCCACACGAAACTTGTAAGCGGTTCCAGGTTCAAGTTCTGCTTTACGCAGCTGCTGGGGAGGAGCAGCAGAACCACCATCGGCTGTGTCAAACTAAGAGAAAATAAATAAATATCACTAATAAATATCAGACAAAACTAACATAAGTAGTCTGAAGGTTCGTATCAGATGGAAGAAAGTAGTGAGTGACCATACATGAGGTCGCCTTGATAATTCCAACATCCAACCATTCTTCTTCTTCCTGTATTTATCCATAAACAAGTTCATTACATATATACGTGCGGTCAGCACACCCATCATGTTTCTATGTTCTCTTTTATAAAGCCATGTTCTCTCACTATTGCCTAACTGACCGCGCGTGTACATAGCTTACAACCTGTTGCAGTTGATCCATTTGAGAAGTTGCATTTATCACTTCATCCTCCTTAAACAATGCATCTTGTGGTAAAGAGGATACAAATACACTACCGGCTTCTCGTCTCCTCCACTTTTATCGTCTGCATTGCTAGTTGAAGCAGTCTAAAATCTTAGTTATCAAAGGTATCAATATAATACACGTACAGCATTATCACTATTCTCTATATCTTCATTCTTCGCCACATCTTTGTCCTCAGTTTTATCTTCTTCCGCTGACGTACTTGCGTCGTTCTCAAATATCGTTACCATTTTGTAAGAAGCAACTATTTGATCGATCATCAGTGAGCAAATGCACATTCCACCTCAATCCCCCCAAGAGAACGGATATTCCGGGGACTAGGGTGGGCGCGACAGGAATTTTCTCTGACCGCGCTTGCTAGAAGATGCAAGAAGAAATGAAGAGTGCGACAATTCCTTCCTCTTCGATGAGGCAGGAATTCTGGGTCTCTCACTGTGAGCGGTCAGATAATTCCTGAGGAATTCAAGAAATTCCTCAGGAATTCATCTCACGCCCACTCTACCACTCCATCATCCCTCGGCAATTTGAGAAGATTAATATTTTCGTCAACTAATTTCCCATCATATGATATATTCAATATGCCAGGGAAAGCGCATAGTACATAATTACCAAATATAGGTAGGAATTTGCAACATAACTTTTCGGACACCCTAATAAGACTCACACAGCATAAGGTTTCTACAGTACTACTGCACTATAAGACCCACTCATATTTACATATTTAAGGCGCAAGATAAATATATTGAGAGTTTTCAGAAAGTGGAAGAAGACTAACCGTGGCAGCAGAAAGTGAATCGCCTCCGTCAAATTCTAAATGTAGTTTGTGAATTAAGATGAAAAGAAACATTACAAAATAAATACTAAATATTTCTAACGTAATATCGATAATTCATATTACAAAACAGCCAAAGACAATATATGGGTTTAACTTACCAGGCGTAGAAGAAGTGAGGGAAGCCTTAGGAGGGGAAGATGGGACATCAGTAGCTTCATCAAGAAGATTATGGGGAAGTGACGAGTCATCCACCTTTAACAACATAGCATACAACATTGACAAAACATAATATATATAAAGAGCGTGTAAATCAGTGTCTCTATTGCGAAATGGCACAGCTAAGCAACCCTCTGTTTTACTAGTAAAAGAATAAAAGTGGAGAAAACCCATTTTGGTGATACCTGTGATGCACTTCTCGGAGTAGTATAAGTTGTTCCTTGTGTCGATACACTCGCACCTGCAGGTGCTCCCTCCACTCCTGCTTGTACGTACACAAGCCTCAATACAATCATTCAACGTAACTGGCTAAGTACGACCTACTTGTGTGAAGTGCTCGCAGCACCCGGCTTCGTGATAATGATGGTCTTTGGAGTGCCAGTTGAGCTTTTAATGTTAGATTGTCCAGCAATCACTGGGGCTCCTACAACAACTATATTGATATCTGGTAGTGTGGGCGGTTCGACAAAGAGTATAACAAAAGAATGTCCGTTTGTATTAGAGACCTCGAAATGACTCTCAATCGACTCACTTAGTGCATTCCGTCTCTCTAACTCATTGTCGAGCGGTTGCCTATCAGATGCGAGAGACAACCGCTCGACAATGAGTTAGAGAAAAGGAATGCACTAAGTGAGTCGATTGAGAGTCGTTTCGAGGTCTCTAGTTTGTATTACAAACCATTGTCCTTTGTGATACAAACGAATTATTCCTGCCTGTCCTCTCCTACTGAACTGTTGTCTACAATGACCGAGAGAGAATGACTCACCGATGCGCACAGACAATAAATGAGAGAGACCGCTCTCAGCAAAACATTCGCAAAAAATGGTTCTTGACTGCGCCGGAACGTATGAATGTCTGTGCTCATCGGTGGGTCATTCTCTCTCGTTCATAGTAGGCAAATGTTCAGTATGAGAGGACAGGCAGGAATATTTCGTTTGTATCACAAACGACAGTGGTTTGTAATACAAACCATCACTCTTTTGTAATACTCTTTGTCGAACAACCCACACTAATATCTGGGATGGGTTTTTTTCTTTCTTCGACTTTCCGTTATACTTTGGAAAGTTTTTTAAAGATATAATATGTTATTAGAAAAACAATTAATTCTTGAAGAATTTATGAGGGTTTCGATTAATAATGACCAAAGCAATTGAGAAATTAAAAGCTCAAACATAGCAATAATTTTAACTATTCTCATTCGATTTTAACTGACATAATAGAATGATGTTTAAGAAACTATTTGAGCTTCACTATTCTAGACTTAATCAGAACTAATTTTACATGCGAGATAGTAACTAGAGTGTATAGATAGGCAAATGTATTTCTCATTATTTTAATCTCTACGGAGAGTTTGAATATCGAACGTCGCGAAAACCGCTACGCAGAGATTAGAAGAATGAGAAATACATGTGGCCATTGCCTAATAGAAGGGTGTCGCATGCGAGTCGTTTAGTGCATTTGTCATGTCTCTACTCTTTGAGGAGCGGTTGTGTCTGCACTCTATAGACAACCGCACCGCTGAGAGTAGAGACATGATGAATTCACTAAACGACTCGCATGCGACACCCTACCTAATAGTAACCAATTTCAAATTAGTTTTAAGCATCCTACCCGCTGGTTTGACGACTCTGACAACCTGAGCTGCTTGTCCAGGGGAGGCTCTCATCAACTATAATGAATTTCATATCTCAATATTCAATCATCGTCATTTACTTTCATTCCTTGTCCTGGAGTCGTTTTCTGCACAGCAATCTTGTATGTTCCAGAATTAGCCCCTGTCCCTCAACATCATATCATTTCAATGTCATCATCATCCAACAAACTCTCTTCCTCTGCTGCTTTTTGAGCAGCTGCATCATATTTGTGTAACTGTAGAAGATATGCCTCCGCAGTGGCGACAGCCTGCCAACTAACCTGTAATCCACATACTTAGGGACCCCAAACGCGTGCTTTTTTTTCTTCCCGGTGGAATTGCCCTCTTTCGATGTCCCTATCGGCTCAAATAGAGCATATTATGTCGAGATCAAGTGTTTTCCAGGCTAATTGACGGATGAGGAATCGAATGGTGAATTTTTCGAGATCCGGGGATTATTGATCGATATTGATTGATTATTTATCATCCCTTATTCGAAGATGTACCCTGCTGGAAATAGGCTTAATCGATTCGCCTTGTCGAAAAACCTAAGCAACGAAATTTTCACGCAAATCGATGTGTAAAAAATTTGAAATTTCAGTATTCAGTAACTTTTGAAAATCGAATTTTTTTGAGAAACGGTTTTTTAGAGATTGTTCACAGAGAGCTTATCTTTCAAATTATAGGAGGTAGAACGAGTGTGCAAGAGTTTAATTCCAAAGAAATGATCCTGATATCTCAAGCCGTTCGCCCGCGGTAGTGAAATATCTGTAGGTCAACTCCCCTTCATAGGGCGTGCGGGTGGAAATAGGGAGGGAAGAGATGGACTCTTTTGAGGCCGCGCCAGAGGCTGCCG
>JACMIF010001400.1:5391-24156 GCA_014805445.1 Diplogasteroides magnus | reverse complement strand
AAGACCCCCCACGAGATGGAGAGACGATTTGAAGCGAATGATCGGACCGAACTGGTGGAGCATGACAAGAGAAGAGTATACCAGCGCTTTGGGACGGCATGTCAGTCAGACATGATACCGTGATAAATTGATTGATTGATTGATCTCGTATACGTACGGTCATGAAGTGTTCCATTCATTCTTCCGAGAAGAGAATACTTCAGTGAAACCTATGTCAGAAATGATAGACTGTATTGAAAGGAATGTCCAAGAAGCTTGCAAGAAGCAAAATTTTGGAGAGGTTATTTTCATTTAATCTTTTTCCATATGGGTTTTCTGACTAGGGTGGGTGGAAGAGGAATACATGGGAAAATGTCTGCCAGGTCCGGTGAAAGAGTGGTAAAAAATGAGAGAGGCAGGATTCTGAAGGGCGCCCCAAAAAAACGACCTCACCTGAAAAGCTATTATATGTTTGTTGTAGGAAGAGCTAGGCTCATGAAATTTTTAGGGTAGTTGCCCGCCTAGCCCAGCATAATCATCGGCTACTTAGACAGTCTTTTTTTCTTTGCCCCTGTCTAGGGCGGTCGAAAAAGAACAAAAATCTCAAAATGGGGCCTAATTTGCCGATTTTTCCTGCAATCGGTAAGCGACCTAAACTTTGGGTCTATTGTGTATTGAAGTACTCCTGAGGTAAACCACCTTCAGTACAAATTTCAGATTTATTGGGCCCCTCACGGCAAAGTGGCAATGTTTTGAAACGTATATGAGACTCTCCAAATTGTGGGGAAGCTGCCACTCGAGATACAGGGTTGTCAAATTTATGAAATATCAGTTATGTGGTCTAGTATACATATGAAAAATTTCAGATTTTTTCGAAAACTTAGAGCGAAGATGTTAGAGAAAATGTAATCCATCGGTGACTTATATCCGATAGTGTATGTTTAACTCATTCTAACATGAATTTGTGATTTCAGCTACAAGAAGTCTCAACAGAAAACGGCCAATATATTCGTGGCTTTCAGAACAGTTGTCTGAGCGGGCACCACACGTGGCGTGAAGATACCGCTGACATCGAGGGAACTAGAGCAGCACTCAAAGCATACGAACGACGATTTGTGGATAAGATCAATGCCGATGTCGAAAATCAGCGGTTCACATACCGACAGCTTTTATTTATTGCTCGTGCCAAGCATTACTGCTCTGAATCAAATCATGATGAGCACCAGTTGAATGAGTTTGTCTGACTCCACTTTCACGAAATCGCAAGCATGTCATATGCAGGATTGGGTTTCCGGACGGGCACTCACCGGGATACATTAGAACCAACTTCATCTATTCGCAAATGGAAGAGTTTGCACATGCATTCAAGTGCCAACCACGCGTCAAGATGGTCAACCAGGTACTCTTCCCGTCCTTTCTTTGCAAATTACACCGATGTTGAAGGAAATTTGCCATGCCTTCGGGGACGAGATGTACAAGGAATAAACGTTAACTTGTAACGGTCTTCGTCTCCTTGTCTCTGACCGTTAATGGAATAAACTTCTGCATGAAACGGACTGTAAATCACAAATCACGAAAATGCTTCTGAAATTTGCCACATTTGGCATCTGCTGCACATTAGCGTTTCTAATTCGGGAGTAGAGTGCATTCGCCTGTTGTCTGATTCCCGAGGAGCTGTTGTCTCATTCACGCAACAGACAACTGCTTCTCGTGAATCAGACAACAGACGAATGCACTCTACTCCCGAATTAGAAATCCTACTGCACATGTAAAAAGTAGTGAATGCAACACAACCAAAAGTCATTAGTTGCTGTCAAAATTGATTTCACAATGAAATTGTTTTCCTTTGAAAGCAGCTTCAAAATGAAACGAGATATGACACACACAGTACAATTTCCTTTGAAGCGTCTTCAATGTAAAAGTGATTCATGACCTACAATAAATGGAGCATCTGATGCCCTTTCTCCGCGCAGCATGACGTTGTTTCACCATCTCCTCGCCCTTGGATGTCTTTTGATAGTCGATTCCTCCATTCCTCGCAAGATCCCGTACCTGGAGAAACCGGGAATTCCCAAACCGGAGCGACGGTGAGAGGATTTAAAGTTCACCGCATTCAGTCTTCATTCAGATTCGATGATTATCGACTATGGGGAAATCAGATTCCCTTACACTACAACATCTCTCTGAATGTGAATGTAAGGGGACACAACGATGCCGTTGAGTCGACCTTCCATGGTTTGTGGTTGACTTGAAGATAATAGAAGTAATGCAATCAGGAGTGGTCATCATTGACTTCGAGAACAAGGAAGAAGGAGCGACGGAGATTGAAATTCACTCGTTGAATTTGACTAGTGACAAGGTACAACATGGGTTAGATGAATTGAAGAAATGACATGTTTAGGTTTCCGTCATCAAATTGAACGGAAATGAATACGAGATTGGTGCTGAAGTTGATCGAGTCATTGAAAGGAAGAATACTGTGATACTGAAGTTGAATGAGGCCCTCAACGCCGGAGTTGAGTACAAATTGAAGGTTGGCATCTCTTTCAATGACATCGTTGATTATAATTCAACAGATCTGCTATAATGGGGTGGCAATTTTGAACAATGAAGGTCTCTATGAAACGAGGTATGGACATCGCGTAAACGTCGTTTGTTATAATATAAAATTGAGGAATGGTGAAAATGGAACGGTAATATCATTGGTTACACAAGGAGCGACAACACATTTTCGACAGTGGATTCCCGGATTTGATGAGCCTTCCTACAAGGTATGCACATCTTTTCGCCGTAATGGAGTCTTTACAATTGCAGGCAACTTTTGATCTCAAAGTCACTCATCCTTCAACACTCAAAGCGTACTCAAATATGCCAGTGAAAGGGTGTAATATATGCGGAAAGTAAGTTTTTTGTATCAGGTTTCTCTCATTCATAAGGGGTTTTTTTAGAACCGCAACTACCGAATTCGAGAAAACTCCTCTGATGTCTCCATATCTTCTGGCATTGGCAGTGAACGACTACATATCAAGGGAAGGAGAAGTGAACGAGCACAAAGTCTGAAATGGGCCAAATATGCAGTAAATTGATGGTTTGTTTGAGATCAGAGTCATCATGCGACCAGAACTAGAACAATATCTTGATTCTTCATTGGAAAAGGCAATAAATGCATCGGAGTTCGTTTTGAATCTCTTCAATCTCCCTTTCATGATGGATAAATATGGCAAGCATCAACTATTCAGCTTCAATGACAGGCTTCCTTTCAGACTTTGTGTATGCACTCGACTTCTCTGCTTTAGCAATGGAAAATCCAGGACTGATTGTTATGAATGAAAACGTAGCTATAGAAGGAAAAGAGTATGAAACTACAGCACACGAACTGGCTCATCAGGTACCGCACTAATATTATTTTCTAGCCTCCGGAGATCATTTTCAGTATTTTGGCAATCTTGTAACATGTTCGTGGTGGTCAAATTCGTGGCTGAATGAAGGATTTGCCAATCTCTATGAAGTGGATGCAAGCCCCGTAAAATAATTCATGAATACTGCAAAAATAGCTTAAATAAGGATTCTAATAAGCAAGCAGCTTATCGACGGGCATTCCTCGAAAACGATTTTGACGATCTTACGTATCCACTGTACGCACCCGATGCAACTACGACAGAGGAGATTGACAGACTCTTCTCTACTGTCATCTACTTGAAGGCGAGTTTCACATTGTACAAAAGTTCCATTAATCGCAATTATAGGGTGGCGCTGTCCTTCGTATGATTAGGGAAATGATTGGAACTGAGACATTCAACACGGCAATCAAGGTAACAAACCTCGTTTATTATCAATATGAAGCTGGTTCAGAAATATCTGCACACATTTTCCTATTTTTCTGCCTCTCACAATGATCTGATTGATATGATCACTTCTGAAGTGACTGAATACGACCCTCGACTGTTCAGAGAACTTCTAAAGGGATGGATTGAACAGGTATTGACTGGATAGGATCTACTACTGAAAGATTTGACTCCAGAATGGATATCCAATTCTTCTCGTGACGAGATACGACGACCGAGTGGAAATAAGACAGACTCGATTCCACAAAGGATATATGGATGAGAGTTACAGAGACGAGATGTGAGCGGGCATTAATTTTTTTGTTGGGATCTTGAGTCAGCAAAACTATTTTTGATTTCTCATCTGCGTTTTTCATTGCTCGGTTGCCTCTATCGCTCAGAGACGAATGAAGTTAGAGCCCAATCTAATTGAGAATGAGAGTGAATGTAAATGTTTCACTGCAGCTCGAGATGGTCCATTCCCGTATTTTGGAAGGACGACAATGCAACACACACAGATATATTCTGGAGTCACGGTCATTTCATTCTATTTATCTTTATCCAATGACTATACTTTTAGATGAAGTACTTGTGCTTCCAGTTTCAAGACAAAATTCCTTCGTTGTGGATCCCAAGGGAATTGGCTGCTATCGAGTATTGTACAATAATGCGGAGATTTACACTAGCGGGACTGACAGTGATTTGGTATGTGATGAACTAATTCATTTGTAGAAAATTATCTTAGGAGATGGTAGTTGATGCTTCGTTTGCTCTAAAGTATGGATACATCAATGCAACTGTTGCTTTCTCGTTCCTCCTGGATCTTCCTGCACCGGACGTCAATGTTACAGTATGCAATGTAAATAAAATGCATTCGAACCATGTTTTCAGTTCGACAACGCGAATATTTTGAAGTTTTCCAACGCCACTGCCCATCCTGTGCACGAAAGACTGCAGAGATTCCTGACGTATTGCGAAATTTCTCCAACGTGTTTCAATATCATTTTTAGAAAGCATGACGAGGAAAAGTCGTCCCTGAGATCGATGGCACTCACAAGTCTAAGGAAGACTTCAACATACGAAAATATGAACATACAACGACGCGGATTTAGTTCAAAGGGGTTGCATGCAATTCGCACTCATCCAGATGTTTGCCCACAGGTTGGTGCAATATTAATGGATCAATAACTATTATATTGCTTTTAGAAGGAGATCACCAAGAATGAAAATCCTGAGGAAATCGAAAGAAACTGGATATTCTATGCCGAGTTTGTTTCACAATTCTTCATTCATCAATCACAAATCCACTTCAGATGTTACCAGAATGACTTCTTGAATGAAATATCTGATGAATATCTGGAGAATGTGATCGCTCCTGCATTGAATAGTGTACAAAGCGAGAAGGAAAAGCACCGGTCTGTCTGCGCATAGGCATATTACTCCAAATAAATAAATATTTACGGCCTGTATCTTCTACTGTGCGAAAATCATAAAAACATTTATGGAATGAAGTTGTTCATTGGCAATTCGCATTGATTTGTCTTTGCAAAGTGCGAAGTTTCAAAGCTTCTATTGTATATGGATGCTCTTCCCCTAGCTTGATCGCCTTAAAAAGAAAAAAAATACAATTTCTCATTAGGTGCTCAATATGAAAATACATCAATTACAATTGCCCAGTATTCCTCCCTAAGAATCACCATAATTGCTTCTTAGCCCATATCCGTATATATTAGTCTCCCCTCATTCTCGCACATTCTAATTTTATTCTCCACATCTGAAGAACTTTTAATATAGTTACAGTTCGCCTCCATATGAGTGCCAGAGGGACTATAAGGTAGTTCAAGTTTATGAGCTCTGTTATGTTGGCATCAGTTCTCTGTTGTATCTGCGAATCCGCAATCAGGATGGGAGAGAAGGTTCTTTTCTGGAGAATTGTCATGTCCTTTGCAATTGCGACAACGCATACTGAGTTCATGAGACGTGTCGCACAGCATGAGCATTTTCATTATATTCGCTATGAACCCTATTATGATGAATTGACAAAATACATCTTCTGTCATGTAAGTTGTAATAAATTTCTGAGAGTTGAGAAATTAAGACAGCAATGTTCATTCAGGTCGAGATCGGAAGTCTAAATAGAACTGCGAAGAATAAAAAGCTCCCAAATGTCTGTGAGTTTTCTAATCGTTCCCAGATCGCAACGTTCTTCATTTTGACAGTTCAAGCAACCAATCGTTATTGAGTATCCCATTGCAGCCATCCCCTCCTTCATCACTGCTCGCAACTCCTCTTGGCCTCCCGTAGTCCATCCCTGGTATCAATTCCTTCTTCCCCACTTGAAGTACATCATCCCGGTCACAACGTTCATCATTAACCTTATCGCAACTTACATTGTGGATAATATTGCAACTGCTTTGGTGAGTCGCCTTCTTGAGTAGTTTTCAAAGCCTAGAGGACTCGGCAGAAGTTTTCAATAAATTTTCCTGCAGAATCCAGAATATGCGTGATTTCAGAAGAAACATCACAGGCAAATCTTTGAAGCTTTGGGAATTCCCACAACCACTGTGAGGAAGAGATTCAACTCTACTCAAGTACAAACAGATGCGCAGATAAGTAGTTGTGTCTGTCTAACTATAGTTCAATTTTTGTAGGATCGCCGTCGAAAAATAACCAAGACAATTCTAAATACTACCTAACGATAAGAACGCTCAACGTTATATAACCAAATACTAGTAATTATCATCTGCAGCAGATTATTTGCTCTGTCTGCTGCAGATGATAATTACTAGTATGTACACATAGAGAACTTTTTGTTATGTCGTCGTTTTCTGAAAGTACCAGTCCAAAAACTTGTATTCATGAAGAAAATAATCAAAACTTTAAATATTCGCACCACTGATTATAAATGCTGACAGAATAAAGATATGTTGAAAAACAGCTGGCAGCCATTGTCATAGTCAGACATTCAAAAGATAATGGTGTAACATCACATAAGGGCCCATCTCCGAAGATTTACCATTAGCAATTGCGAGCATTATTGGAGTAGTGAATTGGGGAAGCGGTCATAATTTGTGGTAGAATATCCATTGCATTCCCGCCTAGGTCTTACTATTACAGAAGAAATATATTGCATCAGTTCCTCCTTCCTCCTTTCTTTCCACTGCCTTCCTGTTCATTTTCTCATTCTCATTCAAACCCTTATGAATTATTTTTTTTGCACACAACATTCAATCTATTTGACAATTGCTCACAGATTTCATGATCCTATAGATCAGTTACCATACCACTGCATCCTAGGATAACGCCATTTCCTTTGATATCGACTTTCCACGAACCTTTTCCAATACAGACATCCGCAATATATCAATGTTTTTTTCTATTTGACAATTCCACAGCTGATGAATATTTCCCGTGCATCAGTCTTCTCTTGCCGCAACATACAATAGAAGAGACCGTGATGTGATGCGAATGATATTGCACTCTACCGTATCGATGTGGGCATCCGTTTTTCTCCCGGAATAATTTGTAATTCAGTTACAGAGAAAATGTTCGGAATGCTACCGTTTACCAATGCATTCAATACTATCACACCGTTGTTAGCCAACTATGAAATCGAATTTTCATCTCAGGAAGATGTCCACCTCGTTCGCGGCTTCGACGGCCGTGATGCTCTTTATCCTCTCGAATGCCTCTGCAGTCATCGACAATCACTCGATATGCTTCAATGTATCCCTACCATGCTGCTGCAATACTCATATCTGTAATGAAGAAGTGAGTCGAGAACAATTTCAAGACTTTCAAAAGTAATTTCCTCAGGGACCTTCCGGCAGTTCCAAAAGTCTTGTAGAGAATCGCACTCATTTGAAATCGAACAACGGTGCGATTCAAATTCATCTTCGCTGAATAAGCCATAGGCATCGGCTCACATGGGCCGCCTCATAAAGTCAAATAATTGTATGCACGAAAAAGTTTAAGATTTTCTCTTCATGAAACCCCGTGAATGAATAAGTAAGGGAGGGCATCTACTTCTTCAGGCATACCCTTCCCTTATGACTTATCGCGGACTGCGACAATCGAAATGTGGAGAACCATCAGCATCATCATTGTGATTACTGTCGTTATAACTATTCTATTCGTTGTCGATTGCTGCGTGAAGAAGTTGGACAGACGTCGGAGGCAAAATACTCGGTCTATTCCAATGGTGGCATTTTTGTCTTTATAACAAGGACATCTTATTTCAGAGAAAAATGGTCACACTTGCTATTGTAATCATTATCGTTCTGTTTTCTTCAACCGAAGGAGCTATAAGGATGGAAAATCCGGTGTGATCTATCGTTGCATTAGAACATCTCATGTACATTGAGGGCACAATGAATTACGTCTTCTCACGAGCCAGACAATCTGTCGACAGCGATATTCGCAGTGGGATCTACTATGATAATGCATCAAACACTGAGTACATTCATTGTCATGTGAGTTGTCACCAATTGTTAACTTTCTCAAATAAATCATTACCATGCATTTAACTCGCAGAATCTGAATGCAGCAGAAGAGATGAAACAGCTATCCGTAAGAGCCGTAAGATAGTTCACATCAGGGTTGGCAGAACGACTAAAATAGTACATTCCGTCTCTCTGTGTTCTCCCTCGGGCGGTCGTCCCTACGCGCCAGAAACGACGCACGATGGGGAACACAGAGAGACGGAATGCACTATTTTAGTAGTTCTGCCAATCCTGGTTCACACTCAATCATTTGTTCCTTCTTTTCATGAAAAAAAAGATATTATAAATTTCAGACAATTCGACATCTCGAAACTCCACAATCTCTGCGGAATTTGCTTACGATGCGAAGTTTGGAATGGAGGTGCTGAAGCTCCTCGCGTTCGTATCTGTCGATGTTGTGGTGGCTCTAGTGCTTACCATAATATGGAAGGTGATCAAATTCTATTCAGTTATTGGTAGGGAAGTGAACGAAGGAATGCTTTGTTGTGCAAAAGAACTGCAACGAATTCGAACTTTTGAATAGTCAGTAATTCAAATAAGCGATTTTATTATTATCGCAAAATAAGAGAGGAGAACATCCTTTGCAGCAGGGGTGGGCGTTTTCCGTTTTCCGATTTCCGGATTTTCCGACCATTTTCGGAAAAAAAATATATTTTCCGATTTTCCGAAATTTTTTTCGGAAAATCGGAAAATATTTTCAATTTTCTGCTAGAAAATTTTTCCTAAAACAAAGTTTGCAGGGAAAGTGCTGCAATCGAAAGCCCCAACGATTTCATCCCGTAGCCGGTCGCAAACAAACTGGAATGCCTGACAAGGGAAAGAGAAGAGTCCTATTTGTCTAGGATTGCTGCGATGCTACAATAACTTCTGTCATTGTAGCCAAACATCCTCTTGTTATCTCATTTAATTATGATTTGAATCGATAAAACACTAGCCCTCAATGACAAATATTGGTGGAATTTTGACAGATGTTTGTTTGAATGACGGCATTTCTGCAGAGGTTGGAACATGTGAGGACATTCCATCTCTAGCATTGTCATATGCAGCTTGGAAGGTTCCATAGCCGTCAACACCTTGCATAAATGTTGAGATGGTAAATACTCGTAAAAATTACTCAACACTGCACATTTCAGAATACTAATGAATCGATCAGATATGATCAGAATGAATACAATATAATCAGTATTTTGTATCACAACAAATATAACCGAGATCGTCCAGAACTGACCCTACAATTAGTTGCAATCGAGTTGAAGAAGATCTTTTTATGATTTTCTCTTTCCATCCAACATCGTTCGAGGTTGTGCCTGCAATCGACCCATCAACAGCTCTTCATGTGTTTCCATCTTCATTGCTTGTACGATGTCTGCATGCAGTTAGGGCATCAAAGGCCCTTCTCTGCTAAGGATTTTCGTTTAGAATCCTTCACTAAAATGGAATCCTCAAACAACATCACAACCCCTTCTCGTTGAATCTGCTCACGGTATGCAAATGTTCTCCTTTCTCAAAAATTGTGTATATTGGGGCGAATAGAAGGCATCCCATTCTCTCGACCCTCCTAATATTTATTCTACGACTGTGTTTCACGCAAAGCGTAGGCAGAACGCATAACCTATTTCCCAATAGCGAAATTGGGAGAATATTCCCGTTTTACATCCTTCTCACTCTCCTGCTTATACAAAGCCTTTGTTGTCTATAGCACATAGTCATAGAAATGGAATGGAAAGAGCAGACCAAGCCGTTTCTGACTTCCCTGCTATCTCCTCTCCATCCAGAGAATATCATAACAAATTTATGCAATAAGAACACGCCGCTCCGTCTCAAGATACCTACAGATGGTTCCCCATTCTCGTTTCATGAAAAACACAAAGTATTCGTTGTTCCTCGGAAATCCTCGATGTTATTCTGTCAATGAGTCATATCTACGGAACGGAATCCAAGCAGAAGTACACATTTCTGTCGTCTAATTCCCTCGAAGCGGTTGTCTTTTAAAGACGACAGACATGTGCACTTCTGCTTAGATTCGGCTCCATAGTCTTCTATTCTCTGATGCATTCAACTCTGAATACAAAATCACTGTAAAGTACCATATTGATTGTTCTGATTCAATCATTTTTGGGCGATGACCACACACAAGTCGTCGCGGGCCTCGCGATTCGTCCGTATGATTCTCTTCTCCATTCTCCTCTCCACAGTTGCCGCAATTCTTGACGTCGATACACAGAGACAGGTATATCGATTACATGGTTGCAACTCACTCTCTAGTAATGTTCGTTCCCCTTCATATGCCAAAAGCAATAGTCTTTTCCTCTTGAACCTTCATCACAATATCTCAAACTATTGAATTCTGCATTAACTTTTACACGATATAAATACAGACATCGAGACGTATCACTCCATCAGAATTGGTTGAACATAACATTCTTGTCAATGGAGTCTCCCACGATTTGGCGACAGGTGATCACTTTCGGGGACAGGGTGAAAGTAATTGGCATACAACAAATGAAGCGTATCGTTGGATATCCACGAATGGATACAGAAGTTCCTGCACAACTATTTTCCAGTTATTCATGCACACAACTGTTTCAATTATTTTTCCCTCGAGTTGCATTTGTATGGAGATAAATTATAATAATTACAACTGCTAGTATGGGAAAGAACGTGATTAATCTCAAAGAAGTACTGTGTGTTGCAGCATTGAGGCGCACGGCCTCCACCACGGTTGAAACGCCGCGGAAAGCGACTAGGCCAACCCACATGATGCAATTGATCTTCGTTCTCATAGCCATTATCGTCTTCGCCATTGTCTTTTTCGCACCAAAGGCCAAGGAATGGTTCGTCGAGTGGAAGGTATCAGGCTATGTTCACTGTTTGTTACATGGGATGTACGCACCCGATGCAACTACGACAGAGGAGATTGACAGACTCTTCTCTACTGTCATCTACTTGAAGGCGAGTTTCACATTGTACAAAAGTTCCATTAATCGCAATTATAGGGTGGCGCTGTCCTTCGTATGATTAGGGAAATGATTGGAACTGAGACATTCAACACGGCAATCAAGGTAACAAACCTCGTTTATTATCAATATGAAGCTGGTTCAGAAATATCTGCACACATTTTCCTATTTTTCTGCCTCTCACAATGATCTGATTGATATGATCACTTCTGAAGTGACTGAATACGACCCTCGACTGTTCAGAGAACTTCTAAAGGGATGGATTGAACAGGTATTGACTGGATAGGATCTACTACTGAAAGATTTGACTCCAGAATGGATATCCAATTCTTCTCGTGACGAGATACGACGACCGAGTGGAAATAAGACAGACTCGATTCCACAAAGGATATATGGATGAGAGTTACAGAGACGAGATGTGAGCGGGCATTAATTTTTTTGTTGGGATCTTGAGTCAGCAAAACTATTTTTGATTTCTCATCTGCGTTTTTCATTGCTCGGTTGCCTCTATCGCTCAGAGACGAATGAAGTTAGAGCCCAATCTAATTGAGAATGAGAGTGAATGTAAATGTTTCACTGCAGCTCGAGATGGTCCATTCCCGTATTTTGGAAGGACGACAATGCAACACACACAGATATATTCTGGAGTCACGGTCATTTCATTCTATTTATCTTTATCCAATGACTATACTTTTAGATGAAGTACTTGTGCTTCCAGTTTCAAGACAAAATTCCTTCGTTGTGGATCCCAAGGGAATTGGCTGCTATCGAGTATTGTACAATAATGCGGAGATTTACACTAGCGGGACTGACAGTGATTTGGTATGTGATGAACTAATTCATTTGTAGAAAATTATCTTAGGAGATGGTAGTTGATGCTTCGTTTGCTCTAAAGTATGGATACATCAATGCAACTGTTGCTTTCTCGTTCCTCCTGGATCTTCCTGCACCGGACGTCAATGTTACAGTATGCAATGTAAATAAAATGCATTCGAACCATGTTTTCAGTTCGACAACGCGAATATTTTGAAGTTTTCCAACGCCACTGCCCATCCTGTGCACGAAAGACTGCAGAGATTCCTGACGTATTGCGAAATTTCTCCAACGTGTTTCAATATCATTTTTAGAAAGCATGACGAGGAAAAGTCGTCCCTGAGATCGATGGCACTCACAAGTCTAAGGAAGACTTCAACATACGAAAATATGAACATACAACGACGCGGATTTAGTTCAAAGGGGTTGCATGCAATTCGCACTCATCCAGATGTTTGCCCACAGGTTGGTGCAATATTAATGGATCAATAACTATTATATTGCTTTTAGAAGGAGATCACCAAGAATGAAAATCCTGAGGAAATCGAAAGAAACTGGATATTCTATGCCGAGTTTGTTTCACAATTCTTCATTCATCAATCACAAATCCACTTCAGATGTTACCAGAATGACTTCTTGAATGAAATATCTGATGAATATCTGGAGAATGTGATCGCTCCTGCATTGAATAGTGTACAAAGCGAGAAGGAAAAGCACCGGTCTGTCTGCGCATAGGCATATTACTCCAAATAAATAAATATTTACGGCCTGTATCTTCTACTGTGCGAAAATCATAAAAACATTTATGGAATGAAGTTGTTCATTGGCAATTCGCATTGATTTGTCTTTGCAAAGTGCGAAGTTTCAAAGCTTCTATTGTATATGGATGCTCTTCCCCTAGCTTGATCGCCTTAAAAAGAAAAAAAATACAATTTCTCATTAGGTGCTCAATATGAAAATACATCAATTACAATTGCCCAGTATTCCTCCCTAAGAATCACCATAATTGCTTCTTAGCCCATATCCGTATATATTAGTCTCCCCTCATTCTCGCACATTCTAATTTTATTCTCCACATCTGAAGAACTTTTAATATAGTTACAGTTCGCCTCCATATGAGTGCCAGAGGGACTATAAGGTAGTTCAAGTTTATGAGCTCTGTTATGTTGGCATCAGTTCTCTGTTGTATCTGCGAATCCGCAATCAGGATGGGAGAGAAGGTTCTTTTCTGGAGAATTGTCATGTCCTTTGCAATTGCGACAACGCATACTGAGTTCATGAGACGTGTCGCACAGCATGAGCATTTTCATTATATTCGCTATGAACCCTATTATGATGAATTGACAAAATACATCTTCTGTCATGTAAGTTGTAATAAATTTCTGAGAGTTGAGAAATTAAGACAGCAATGTTCATTCAGGTCGAGATCGGAAGTCTAAATAGAACTGCGAAGAATAAAAAGCTCCCAAATGTCTGTGAGTTTTCTAATCGTTCCCAGATCGCAACGTTCTTCATTTTGACAGTTCAAGCAACCAATCGTTATTGAGTATCCCATTGCAGCCATCCCCTCCTTCATCACTGCTCGCAACTCC
This sequence comes from Diplogasteroides magnus, assembly GCA_014805445.1. NCBI lineage: Eukaryota > Metazoa > Nematoda > Chromadorea > Rhabditida > Diplogasteroididae > Diplogasteroides > Diplogasteroides magnus. The sequence goes on along the minus strand of JACMIF010001400.1, from coordinate 10,489 downwards.
TCTTGGCCTCCCGTAGTCCATCCCTGGTATCAATTCCTTCTTCCCCACTTGAAGTACATCATCCCGGTCACAACGTTCATCATTAACCTTATCGCAACTTACATTGTGGATAATATTGCAACTGCTTTGGTGAGTCGCCTTCTTGAGTAGTTTTCAAAGCCTAGAGGACTCGGCAGAAGTTTTCAATAAATTTTCCTGCAGAATCCAGAATATGCGTGATTTCAGAAGAAACATCACAGGCAAATCTTTGAAGCTTTGGGAATTCCCACAACCACTGTGAGGAAGAGATTCAACTCTACTCAAGTACAAACAGATGCGCAGATAAGTAGTTGTGTCTGTCTAACTATAGTTCAATTTTTGTAGGATCGCCGTCGAAAAATAACCAAGACAATTCTAAATACTACCTAACGATAAGAACGCTCAACGTTATATAACCAAATACTAGTAATTATCATCTGCAGCAGATTATTTGCTCTGTCTGCTGCAGATGATAATTACTAGTATGTACACATAGAGAACTTTTTGTTATGTCGTCGTTTTCTGAAAGTACCAGTCCAAAAACTTGTATTCATGAAGAAAATAATCAAAACTTTAAATATTCGCACCACTGATTATAAATGCTGACAGAATAAAGATATGTTGAAAAACAGCTGGCAGCCATTGTCATAGTCAGACATTCAAAAGATAATGGTGTAACATCACATAAGGGCCCATCTCCGAAGATTTACCATTAGCAATTGCGAGCATTATTGGAGTAGTGAATTGGGGAAGCGGTCATAATTTGTGGTAGAATATCCATTGCATTCCCGCCTAGGTCTTACTATTACAGAAGAAATATATTGCATCAGTTCCTCCTTCCTCCTTTCTTTCCACTGCCTTCCTGTTCATTTTCTCATTCTCATTCAAACCCTTATGAATTATTTTTTTTGCACACAACATTCAATCTATTTGACAATTGCTCACAGATTTCATGATCCTATAGATCAGTTACCATACCACTGCATCCTAGGATAACGCCATTTCCTTTGATATCGACTTTCCACGAACCTTTTCCAATACAGACATCCGCAATATATCAATGTTTTTTTCTATTTGACAATTCCACAGCTGATGAATATTTCCCGTGCATCAGTCTTCTCTTGCCGCAACATACAATAGAAGAGACCGTGATGTGATGCGAATGATATTGCACTCTACCGTATCGATGTGGGCATCCGTTTTTCTCCCGGAATAATTTGTAATTCAGTTACAGAGAAAATGTTCGGAATGCTACCGTTTACCAATGCATTCAATACTATCACACCGTTGTTAGCCAACTATGAAATCGAATTTTCATCTCAGGAAGATGTCCACCTCGTTCGCGGCTTCGACGGCCGTGATGCTCTTTATCCTCTCGAATGCCTCTGCAGTCATCGACAATCACTCGATATGCTTCAATGTATCCCTACCATGCTGCTGCAATACTCATATCTGTAATGAAGAAGTGAGTCGAGAACAATTTCAAGACTTTCAAAAGTAATTTCCTCAGGGACCTTCCGGCAGTTCCAAAAGTCTTGTAGAGAATCGCACTCATTTGAAATCGAACAACGGTGCGATTCAAATTCATCTTCGCTGAATAAGCCATAGGCATCGGCTCACATGGGCCGCCTCATAAAGTCAAATAATTGTATGCACGAAAAAGTTTAAGATTTTCTCTTCATGAAACCCCGTGAATGAATAAGTAAGGGAGGGCATCTACTTCTTCAGGCATACCCTTCCCTTATGACTTATCGCGGACTGCGACAATCGAAATGTGGAGAACCATCAGCATCATCATTGTGATTACTGTCGTTATAACTATTCTATTCGTTGTCGATTGCTGCGTGAAGAAGTTGGACAGACGTCGGAGGCAAAATACTCGGTCTATTCCAATGGTGGCATTTTTGTCTTTATAACAAGGACATCTTATTTCAGAGAAAAATGGTCACACTTGCTATTGTAATCATTATCGTTCTGTTTTCTTCAACCGAAGGAGCTATAAGGATGGAAAATCCGGTGTGATCTATCGTTGCATTAGAACATCTCATGTACATTGAGGGCACAATGAATTACGTCTTCTCACGAGCCAGACAATCTGTCGACAGCGATATTCGCAGTGGGATCTACTATGATAATGCATCAAACACTGAGTACATTCATTGTCATGTGAGTTGTCACCAATTGTTAACTTTCTCAAATAAATCATTACCATGCATTTAACTCGCAGAATCTGAATGCAGCAGAAGAGATGAAACAGCTATCCGTAAGAGCCGTAAGATAGTTCACATCAGGGTTGGCAGAACGACTAAAATAGTACATTCCGTCTCTCTGTGTTCTCCCTCGGGCGGTCGTCCCTACGCGCCAGAAACGACGCACGATGGGGAACACAGAGAGACGGAATGCACTATTTTAGTAGTTCTGCCAATCCTGGTTCACACTCAATCATTTGTTCCTTCTTTTCATGAAAAAAAAGATATTATAAATTTCAGACAATTCGACATCTCGAAACTCCACAATCTCTGCGGAATTTGCTTACGATGCGAAGTTTGGAATGGAGGTGCTGAAGCTCCTCGCGTTCGTATCTGTCGATGTTGTGGTGGCTCTAGTGCTTACCATAATATGGAAGGTGATCAAATTCTATTCAGTTATTGGTAGGGAAGTGAACGAAGGAATGCTTTGTTGTGCAAAAGAACTGCAACGAATTCGAACTTTTGAATAGTCAGTAATTCAAATAAGCGATTTTATTATTATCGCAAAATAAGAGAGGAGAACATCCTTTGCAGCAGGGGTGGGCGTTTTCCGTTTTCCGATTTCCGGATTTTCCGACCATTTTCGGAAAAAAAATATATTTTCCGATTTTCCGAAATTTTTTTCGGAAAATCGGAAAATATTTTCAATTTTCTGCTAGAAAATTTTTCCTAAAACAAAGTTTGCAGGGAAAGTGCTGCAATCGAAAGCCCCAACGATTTCATCCCGTAGCCGGTCGCAAACAAACTGGAATGCCTGACAAGGGAAAGAGAAGAGTCCTATTTGTCTAGGATTGCTGCGATGCTACAATAACTTCTGTCATTGTAGCCAAACATCCTCTTGTTATCTCATTTAATTATGATTTGAATCGATAAAACACTAGCCCTCAATGACAAATATTGGTGGAATTTTGACAGATGTTTGTTTGAATGACGGCATTTCTGCAGAGGTTGGAACATGTGAGGACATTCCATCTCTAGCATTGTCATATGCAGCTTGGAAGGTTCCATAGCCGTCAACACCTTGCATAAATGTTGAGATGGTAAATACTCGTAAAAATTACTCAACACTGCACATTTCAGAATACTAATGAATCGATCAGATATGATCAGAATGAATACAATATAATCAGTATTTTGTATCACAACAAATATAACCGAGATCGTCCAGAACTGACCCTACAATTAGTTGCAATCGAGTTGAAGAAGATCTTTTTATGATTTTCTCTTTCCATCCAACATCGTTCGAGGTTGTGCCTGCAATCGACCCATCAACAGCTCTTCATGTGTTTCCATCTTCATTGCTTGTACGATGTCTGCATGCAGTTAGGGCATCAAAGGCCCTTCTCTGCTAAGGATTTTCGTTTAGAATCCTTCACTAAAATGGAATCCTCAAACAACATCACAACCCCTTCTCGTTGAATCTGCTCACGGTATGCAAATGTTCTCCTTTCTCAAAAATTGTGTATATTGGGGCGAATAGAAGGCATCCCATTCTCTCGACCCTCCTAATATTTATTCTACGACTGTGTTTCACGCAAAGCGTAGGCAGAACGCATAACCTATTTCCCAATAGCGAAATTGGGAGAATATTCCCGTTTTACATCCTTCTCACTCTCCTGCTTATACAAAGCCTTTGTTGTCTATAGCACATAGTCATAGAAATGGAATGGAAAGAGCAGACCAAGCCGTTTCTGACTTCCCTGCTATCTCCTCTCCATCCAGAGAATATCATAACAAATTTATGCAATAAGAACACGCCGCTCCGTCTCAAGATACCTACAGATGGTTCCCCATTCTCGTTTCATGAAAAACACAAAGTATTCGTTGTTCCTCGGAAATCCTCGATGTTATTCTGTCAATGAGTCATATCTACGGAACGGAATCCAAGCAGAAGTACACATTTCTGTCGTCTAATTCCCTCGAAGCGGTTGTCTTTTAAAGACGACAGACATGTGCACTTCTGCTTAGATTCGGCTCCATAGTCTTCTATTCTCTGATGCATTCAACTCTGAATACAAAATCACTGTAAAGTACCATATTGATTGTTCTGATTCAATCATTTTTGGGCGATGACCACACACAAGTCGTCGCGGGCCTCGCGATTCGTCCGTATGATTCTCTTCTCCATTCTCCTCTCCACAGTTGCCGCAATTCTTGACGTCGATACACAGAGACAGGTATATCGATTACATGGTTGCAACTCACTCTCTAGTAATGTTCGTTCCCCTTCATATGCCAAAAGCAATAGTCTTTTCCTCTTGAACCTTCATCACAATATCTCAAACTATTGAATTCTGCATTAACTTTTACACGATATAAATACAGACATCGAGACGTATCACTCCATCAGAATTGGTTGAACATAACATTCTTGTCAATGGAGTCTCCCACGATTTGGCGACAGGTGATCACTTTCGGGGACAGGGTGAAAGTAATTGGCATACAACAAATGAAGCGTATCGTTGGATATCCACGAATGGATACAGAAGTTCCTGCACAACTATTTTCCAGTTATTCATGCACACAACTGTTTCAATTATTTTTCCCTCGAGTTGCATTTGTATGGAGATAAATTATAATAATTACAACTGCTAGTATGGGAAAGAACGTGATTAATCTCAAAGAAGTACTGTGTGTTGCAGCATTGAGGCGCACGGCCTCCACCACGGTTGAAACGCCGCGGAAAGCGACTAGGCCAACCCACATGATGCAATTGATCTTCGTTCTCATAGCCATTATCGTCTTCGCCATTGTCTTTTTCGCACCAAAGGCCAAGGAATGGTTCGTCGAGTGGAAGGTATCAGGCTATGTTCACTGTTTGTTACATGGGA
>JACMIF010001399.1:9030-24181 GCA_014805445.1 Diplogasteroides magnus | reverse complement strand
GGGGGAACGAGAAAACGGTTAAGTTTCTGTCAATAGAGGGTGATCCGTAGTCTATCTTGGTTTCCTTACATTACCTTCCTGCCCCTATTTCTTCTATCTATTGTCTTGTGAAGATTTGCGAACATCCAATCTTTGCACTCTCTTCTGTACTTTCTTCTCTATCGCAGTCGGATTTTCCAAGTTGCTTTATCTACGGTACGCAAAAAGTGAGGAACGGAACTCCACAGATCGCCCGTTTTGTTTACTTTATTACTCATGCAACGTGGCACACTGTTATTGAAATGGGGGAATTCAAGGGAGTGAGTCAGGCTGTTCTCTTTTTCTCTCATCCCTTCTCTTCTCTGTCATCTCATGTTTGCAGCTTGCAATGTTTCTCGAAATTGAATCATTTGGATCGCAAATATCGTTGTTTATGCAATGATCAAGTTGACGTGTGAAGGACAATGGAACCACTGATATTTACGCCATGATGATCGATTGACCAGATGAGCCGTGAGGGTGCTGGATATGATGGCGCATCGGTTCAGTTCACCATTATGGCGTAAACGTCAACCTTGTTCTTGTGTTTCTCTCGCTGGTTCATCAAATAACAATGAGATTGCATTTTGCTTTGTTGAATGCCCATTCTGGGTGATTTGGTGCCCATAGACATGGTTTTATAGCGTAACAGTTGAACTCATTAATCGTTGTTTTCATTATACCAAAACAATAAGTATGCATATTCCAAAATAGCATCGCCCTCTCGACATGTGGCGCTCGATTTTCACCCGTGCTGTCGAGAGCCATGAAATCGAGGAAGCGATTCGGGAAGACATTTATCCGTTTATTGATCACGATTAGGAAGCGAAAATGCGAATTGAAGTGGTTATGCATTTCGAATGGCGTTGACAACCCGCCAGTTTCACGCCGCAGAGTTTACATTTCAGTTGTGAGTAGAGCGTGATTGCTAATGTCTCTTTCGCTTCGACTTCAACATGTTGAATCAAAATGGCCAAATTGACGATGCGGTTCTTGATGTAATGAATACCCTTTGTCTTTCTCGGTTACACGCCGCGCCCCTTCCTTGACTGGTTCTCGTTGTTTTGTGGTTCCGAAACTCGATGATTGTTCGGCGACGAGGAAGAGTGTGAGTCAGTCACTGATAGTACTCTTCTGATACGCCCCGCCGTGTGCCGCAACTTGTAGAATACATTGTTTCTGTGGCTGGCCTCTATGACAGCGATCATGGTTTGTCCGTTACATACTTTGCCGCAAGTTAGGCATTCTGATGCTTGACTGTATCCACTTACGGCCAATTGCACATAGTTGCTGTAGCTTTGGGTGACCAGAGTTTGACTCCAGAAGGAGTATTCCAAGTCCAACGTTGCCAGGCCGACCAACAAGTGATTTTTGAGTGAAAGACGCCATGGACATTTGCGCCATAATGATGAATTGGACACTTGCACCATCATTCTCATATTTCTGATGGCGCAAGTGTTCATTTCACCATTATGTCGCTCGTGCCTCTCACCTGGGTTGTTACCGTAGCTTTCTCCCTTTGACACGTGAGTGAATGTATTTGATGAAACTTGTTGCCACTTCTTGTCATTCCTTCGTTTTCTCGTTTTAAGTTCGTCCGACGAGTTCTCAATTTCGACCGTGTTACTTGACTACTCATAGTAGTAACCTGATCTCTGATTGCATTAGAACTATCACATGGTGATATCTCACTGTCTGTTGATTGTGGTTCTACCCTTCCCGCACTTTTCTGGTTGGACTTGGAATATTTGAGTGCTTGGAAAGACATTGATTGTGTTCAAGAATTCAGAAATATTCGCATGAATTATTCAGCTGGTAGGGAATGAATTCCTTGACCAATAGTCCAATTCCGTCGCCACCCTCCCCTCCTTATCACATTGGGGCCTCGGTGACTACACATGCAATTCCGATGTTATCAGTGAGGGATGTCGTCGTATGTGGACATGTCCGCCTTTTCCCAATCTCTTCGAAGCGGTCGTCACTCCTACTGTGAATAGACGGTCGCTATATGGAGATTAGGGAGATTAGGAAGAATAGCCATTTTCGACTTTTCGTCCTAGTGAGCCCTAGCTATCAGCGGACTGATTGACAGCCATGGGGCGGTATTTGCCATGAATATGAAATCAGGGCTCGCAATACCCTCAAGGTTATTGAACTGCCAGTGGGATTGTCCGCATTCCTTATTCAAGGTAGAGCGCGGGATTTGAAAACAATTATTTATTTGGTCCACCTGGCATTGTTTTGATGATGCGATTGAAAGAGTCATTCCCATTGTTTCCAACTTGGTATGTTTGAGTTTATATAAATACAGTGGGGCAAATCAACGTGGTTCTGATTCCCAAAATTAGTTGAGAAGCTTATCTATTTTGAAATGCGCCTTTCTGGAGCTGATTAGAGACTGCCTTTTCTGGGTGCTTATGCGTAAACATTTCTGAGTTTTCATCCATCCTCAATCACGTTGTGTGACTGGAGATATTCCCCTCGGAATGGGAAGCGCTAATTTCCTGCCACTGTATGCTGTTGGAAGCGTCGTGTAGGCGACATCTTCTCTTTTTCCTCGTGACCTCCCTTGGCAATAAGCGTAGACGGAATTTGTGACAAGCTTGTGCCTGTGGGGCTGATTCACTCCATTATCTTGTTGCGCAGTGCTACTTTCGTGCTCATACATGTTCTCCGATTAGGGAACACTACGAGGACCAGAATGGTGGGGACAAATTTCTTTTGCCTTTGCTGCCCCACGCTAGTCTGGAGGGGCATTTTCTCACTTGTCTGGGTCATCTTTTTTGACAACCAGCCTCAGTATATCGCCAGAGGCGACCGCTCCGTGAATGAAGAAGGGTTATTGAGATGATTTGCTGCTGCATTGCTCTCCATGCTGACGATCTCTTCTGCCAAATTGCTCGCATTCGAGGAACAGTATCATCTCTTCCTCGAAACGATCGCTCAATAGTGAGCAATGGAGACGAATTGCCTTGGCATTTGACTAGTGTAGCTGACATCTTCTAAGTCCCCCCCCCCTGCATCCTCTTCTCTCTCCTTTCTCTACTCTGCCCTTTAACTTCTCCCCTCCCCTGATGCATCCCTCGTCCGTTTCTCCACTCAATTGATGCCATCTTCCTACTTCTCCGACTTTCTCCCTCCTCCAGTCCTCCTCTTCCTTGAAGAAGTGTCCGAAAGTGTCACGCTTGCGCTCGCTTGCCTTTCAAGAGTATTGCGTCCACTCATCATCATTTCGAGCGAACTAGGTGAAATCGGTCCGTAGGGGTGCTGTAAAAGCTAAGCATGAAACCGAAGTTAGTGTTTGATCGTTTGGTCTTTTGAAGTTTAATATTCATTATGTAATTTTTCCATCGATAAATGGGGAATGATGCCCTTCCAAGGATATCTCGGTCGAACTAGGTGAAGTCAAGCCTTTGTTGTGGTGTAAAACGTAGAACAGTTTATAAGAAATTGATTTCCCGTCGATATCATTCACTTAAAAAAAAGATATCTCATACTTTATCTGTCGGCGCTGGGTAGATTGGCTCCTCACACTCTTCTCCCTCTTTCAGTCCTAACATTCTTTCAAGAAGTGTCCAAAAGTGTCACTTTGCCTTTCAAGGGGATTGCTTCCACTCGTCATCGTTTCGGTCGAACATGGTGATGTTGTTCCTTTGGGACGCTGTAAAAGCTAGACATGTGTATCAGAAATTGATGGCCCGTCACTTCTGTGTAGTTAAAAACTGTATTTAATCTCTCATACTTTGTCTACTGGTGCAAGATAATAGATTGGCTCCTCACACACTGGAAGACTACATCTGCCTAGTTGATTTACCAGTTCCGATTGCATTTCCCCTCACTCCTCATGTATGCCATGCGCATAAAGTCACTTAATTTGGCGATTTAATATTCATATTTGTTAGGTTCTTAAGCTACTGATAAGAGAAATGAGCTATAAAATGCGAATTTCCACCCCCGATTCTAGCCTCTCCGCGCAAAGGCGCAACTATCGCCCCACCCGGGGCATTTGTGTACCCAAACAGGCGCGGCTTCCTCAGAGAACCTCCCTCTTTCACTGCGTCTCTCCACTCACCACACTCTCTCGACTTTCGCTTCTCTGACTCTCCGTGAGTACAGTGCTCTCTTACCTCATTGTCTCTCTATTCCTGCGCCTCGTCATCTTGCGTGATATGCCACTAACGGCGATGATTGACGATGAGTCATATTGCCCACCTAAAGCTTCTTCCATCATTTTCCCTGATTCAGGGAAGATTTGAAATTGTTTTAATCCCCGCCTTGCACATCCCTCCATCCCAGTGGAAAGCCATGCGAAAAACAGTTGTTTTCGCCAGGATACCTTCCGCTATAGTCTGATTAGCATTGACACTAGCAAACAGCAGCGGCACATATAGAGAGGTATAATAGTAAATGGAGCAAGTATCATTGACGTCATTACTTTTTTACTGGAAATATTTCGTTGGTTTGGGCGCCTAAATTATGTCAATATTTCCATGAAGCGTGGGGTAGAGTAGCTCGTCCTAGTATTTTGATGATGACTAGGGAATGGAAACCAAGAAGAAGTGCACATTTCTGTCATCTCATTGCCTCAGAGCGGTTGTCTCTCTTATGTGATGGACAACAACTCCGAGGAAATTAGACGACAGAAATGTGCACTTCTTCGTGGATTCCGTTCCCTAATGATGACGCGTCTCTCTTCCTCCAGAGCAGCCACAATATATTCATTCATTCATCTCGCTCAGCCTCTTCATTCCTTCTAGAAGTGTTTGGAAGGAGAATCCGTCCTTCCTTATTCCACCATTTTTCCTTTTCATCTACTTTCTATCCCTCTCCCTCTGTTGTCCTGGCGCCTATTTTTTGTTGACACACTTCAACGCCTGTGGAAGAACGAAGCGGAATTTCAATTCAAGCTTAGACTGAGTCATCCGGAAATTATTGTCTAGATATGATGACGCCTTTCCTATCCGAGAACTCATTGTTTTCATTAGACATTTTCATGCTATTCGGAACGTAACCGCTACAACCAGCTGCTTTTGAATTGCGCTGGGATTATGTTTTGGGCGTTTTTATCCTATTTTGTTCACGAATATCAGTTGCGCTTACGGTTAGGCAGAATATTTGTGACCTGTTGGCTTTGCACTGTTGGCTGTTGGTTGGCACTGAAGTCATTTACATGGGGTCGGAGATGTATGTCCGATATGTGTGGGTCTGTTTTCCAATCACAAAATCTAACAATGAGAACAAGCAATATTCACCGTTCTTCTTACAGCTATATCTTGATGTTAGTTGAACTTCATACAATTTACCACACCCACGAGTACTGTCGGCAGTCTGAGAAGTCTGTCTTTCTCTCATCTCTCTTACTTCCCCCCTCCTCTCTTACTTTCTCTGTTTCTCTGTGTCTCTCTATTCCCCATGTTCTCTATTCCATTGTCTTCCTCCATCTCCTCTTTCCCTCCAATCCCCATTCACCCCCATTCTCCTCCTCTGCCTCTTTCCGCCAATGGAATTCTTGCCGTGTCACTGCGTCTCTTGTGCCCTTCCCTTTGTCTGAAAGTGAAGGAAAAGGCAAAGTAAAGGGGATCGAGATTTCCCTTGTTGTTGTAGCTGTAGCAGTCCTTACTTCATTTAGTGAAGGGCATCCACTGTGCCTTTCCCAGTCTTTCTTTAATGTGATGACGGAGGGAAGTAAAGTGAATGGGGTAAATATTCACCTCGTTCTTGTACTTGTAAAGACACTTGGCTTCTTGATGAGTAGTGCCACATACCTTCCAATAGTTTGTTGATCTTCGAAGCCTTCGACTTGTTATCCATAGTTCATTTTCCCTGTCCTGCCTTTGTCTGAATGAAAGCCAGAGTAAACAGGATGAGGATGCTCCGTGTAGCTCGCTTTAGTGTAGTACGGTGGGGTTAGGCTTTTCAATTATTTCTTAAATCTGTCATGAGCCATTTCGATATCATCACTTGCATCTAATCGATGATTTGTGTTTCACGCTGCTTACATCATGAGGGCAAACACTGTGTTTTTGGTAATTCTTTCAATCCTTATTCATCAGCTAATATCCTCGAACCAATCCTAGAAACAGACGCATTCACACTATTTTGTATTATAGTTGTTGCAAGTTTCTTTCTTGATGCGCACTTCAAGTGTTGCATTGGTGAATCCGTTGCTCATCTGGACAACCCGTTGACTTGTGTTTCATGATGGCTTCTTTAGGGATACATAAGTTACTCTGTGATAGGTTCATCCTTAAACATGGAAGTTATAATATTGTCTCTTAGCAGCCTAATAATAGTAGCATATTGCCTGTCGGCCTGGTTAGATTGTGTTTCACAACGACCATTTTATGGATGGCAGAACTGCAATCTGATTCTGCCGTGACATGACCTAGAAACAAAACAGAAACAATAATTCAACACGCCAGTACTATTTTCCCCATTCTTCAACGGTTTTTAAAAAAAAATTTCATTGTTCTTAAAGGGATATTTCTCGTATTTAAGAAATTTTGCTGGAGACTGGAAGTCATTCCATGCGCTCGGTATATGCAACATCCTAGACCCATTCTGCTCTCTTCATTTCGCTTGCCTGCCCTGCAAGAAGAGGAGACATGAATGCATCACTCGTGATGCTAATTATGGTCCTCTTCTCCCCTTTCTTCTCTCCCCAAAAAGCCCCGGGACCATCCAATCTGGGAGTAGACTGCCTCCTGCCCTTTCCATGTATTACATGGTTTATAAGAATGGACAGCGGGTATCATTCCAATGCATGAATACTTGCTATTCGCATACAACTTTATGATATGATAATGATAAGCTCTCTTCATTTCTTATTCCTTTGTCCGCTGCAGTCCAGCATCCAGGGGAAACTGCATGGAGGTACTAGAATGCCGCCGTATTTGCACTTTATACTTGTGCTTGCCTAACAAGGTCTAAGCTAGATTACCGCCCACTATGCTTTCCGCATCCTTCCACTTCCAAGCTTCAAGAGCTGTCTCTCTCTGTGTCTTCCCCTCCGCAGACTTACTTTTTTGAATGTGGAGTTCCGTCAGATAGCGCTATATTCCCCGGGGAGAGATCCAACAGAACACCCTACTTCCACTTCCAGGAATGGGAGAAAGTTATGATAAATAGAGTGATATCGAGAGAAAGATAATGGGGAGAGGATAGACGTTAGAGAAGCCGGGGAGCTGTAGCCACCTCCACACGGCTTCTGTAGGATACAATACGCTGTGAATCAATGCTGATGATGATGATGATGTGGCTGAGAGAAAGTAGAGGTGGGGGAGGAGAAGGGATGCAATGACAAGGCGAACGCGACACAGAATCTATCTAATCGAGTTATAGAAGAGCGTATTTCACTGCTTTTTGCTGTCTGTGATTGTTCCCTCTGAGTTTTGTTCCTAATCAGCCCCGTATTTGTTGCGCCCAGTTGACGGAATGAATATTGATTTTCTATAATTGAATTATCTGTAAGTCTGTTGATGTCTGCTCTCGTCTATTGTGTATCTCTGCTTCCTTCCTTGTTCATTTCTTTATTCATCTGATATTATGCGCGTTCTGAACTGAGTGTAGCTGGTACTGAAGGACAGCTGATTGTGACTCGTGGATCTTTCCGCCAAAATGGCGAAATGGACACTTGAGCCGTGAATTTTGTTCATATCATCACTATGGCGCAAATGTATGTCTTTCACTAGCTGGTACATGGCATAAAATGGATTGCTTATTTCTTGGTTTGCCAACACCCCTCCAGGTGATTTACTGCGCGTAGAAGGGGTTTTATGGCGAAAGGATTGCGTTCACTAATGATGTTGTCCTATGTACTGCAACTGCTTCAAAATAATATATAGGCATTTTCCAGAGTCGCGTCGCGCTGTCGAGAGGCGCTGTCGACGTTCAGCCTCAGCTGCGATGAGGTGCGAATTTGAATTTGAATTTTTAGCGCCTTTTTAAAATAATTGGGAGGGAAATTTGAATAATATTATTGTTTTTTTTTGCAGAACGGCAAGCTGATTGTGAAGCCGGCGGTGCGGCCGGCCACCAACGACATTCCCTTCAGGGGCTAGTGCAAGTTTCTTCCGGTGTCTGACCTCTCTCAGCATTCCATGCTCTCTCGTTCCTGTCTCACAGTTTGACAGTGATTTCTGGGTTACTGTATTTGTCATTTGTCAAAGCCCCTTTGTCAAACTGTCATTGTCTAGCTGTTAGACGAGAATGGCGTGTTGCCTCCTTCAGTTTCTTGATTGTAGTTGGAGAATGAGATAGAATTGCACAATGCGGGTTTGGGTGAATCACAATTTGAGAAAGGGAGAAGAAGGGCGCACTTTCCCCGTCCTTTTCCTTTTCTGCCGAAATCGTACCATTCCATTATCTGCTTCGAGAAACTGAAGGAGCAGCACGCATCATGTGACCAATCAATTCTTTGTGATACAGTAACCACCCTCTAGGGTTGGCAGTATGACTAAATATTTGGATATGTTTCACAGCTCTTATAAATATAATATATATAGCCACGGTGAAACATATCCGAAAATTTAGTCAAACTGCCAACCATACCACCCACCCACGCATCATGTTGTCGTTGTGTGTGCAAAACCAGGTGACACATTTTCAATACATAGCCACTGATTACCGTAATCCTCATCATTCTTGTACTGTTTCCTGATCACACACTTTACGTAGAGCGCTATACGCCAAAACGCAAGCCAAAACGGGTATCGTACACCAGACTTTCTTTCTGTTCTATGTCTGTTTTCTTTCATTCGCTTGTTGCCCTTTGCCGCTACTTCCGTAGTTTAGCCGATTTCCGCACAATTGTCCAATTCCTATGCATTCGTTAATTATAATTATTTATATTAATATATTTCTTCTTTGTTTCGTATTCATGACCAATAGTAATAATCGATTATTTCACTAGTTTCTCGTCTTTTTGTGATTGTTTTAGCAACATCATATCTATGCGAAAAGGAACAATAATGCAACTCAGCACACACTTTTGTCCCTTCCGTCTACTCAGTTTGTTTTATTGACATAGTCAAAGTCGTCTAGCATTTTGAATACCCTCCCCGTTTGTGAATCCCATCCCGATGTGTCGCTAGGGTATACGGTAGCATGATTGATCAATGTCGATCAGAGTGTATTGAACGGTCGCCAAAACTATAGAAGTATTATATAAGGAAGCTAATTTATTGGATTACCACACGTGGATAAACGACGCATTTTCATGCTTTATTGTTTTATTTATTTATTCTCGATAGCGTTATGGCGCTGAGAATATCTGCGACTTACGATGTTTATCCGGATTCCGGAAATGCCTAATTTACAGGTGCGGATCAAGTTTGAGGGTTCGGAAGATCTTTCGTTGCTTCTCACAACCGTAACCACGGCGCGACTTCACTTCCACGGTACGATTATTTTTCATTCCGGGGAATCGTATCGATCGGGGATCGTTCACAAATACACTAGGATTTAGAAATAGGTTAAAACAAGTGTGCATTCCTCATTCGTTCAATCTCCGCGGAGATTTTCCCTGATCTGGTGGCGGTATTCCCATATTATAACCTACTAAAATCGTGAAGATGGGCTCCAGTTTCAGCAAGCCTCCTCATTTGCAGCTACACTTGTGAGTTGACCACTCTGTGGGAACTACTTGTCGGTTTTAGTGGTTGCTAAACACAGTAGTAGATGCGTGGTGGTGCTGGTTCTGGGCTAGTTACTGTACTCATACACTGCTAGGATTAGGTTCAATCTATTTGCTTGCTGTGCAATTTTCCCCTCAATTCCCGGTGATCTCACACATCCTCTCTGACTTTTTGTGCCCTTTGTGCATGCCATTTTCTTCTCTCCGATCCGTCATATTACGGGGCTGCTTGACGTCGTAAGTCCGTTCGCGTACCGTAATGCGGAACGGAAAAATCGGACGTACTCATGACACAAACAGCCTGAATTATCGGTTTGGTTTCTCGCCTGCATTATTCTTCGTTTTAAATGTTTAATAAAATCCGAGAAACAATGCGCGACAGCACTGAGCTAGAGCCTTATCCCAGCTTGATTCTTGCAAAACCTGCGACTTTCTCGTTGCAATTCTCCTACATCTCGCCCGCTTTTGCCAAGTAAACAGTGAAGTCTCCCCAAAAAACCAATTTCAAATCCACCTTCACCTGCTTCCCTTTTTACCTACGCAAATAATCAGCCAACCTCTTCATCCATCCTTCCCTCGAGTGATAGACAAGATCACCATGGACATTTGCGCTATAATGATGAAGTGGGCACTTGCTCTGTAATCGACGATTACTAATCGTGCTGACTATGATGGCGCAAATGTCCATGAGGCTCTTGACTCTCACCCTTCCCTTCACTCGCTCTTACCTACTCTCACCACTAGCTGCCACACAGTCATAGTTACAGTGTGTGCTTGTACCCCTGCCGCAGCTGCTCAATCAATAACCGAGCTTCGGGCGCTCTTGCAGGCTATGGTAGTTGCAGAGATTGAAAACATTCGTTGCAGGACCTCCCGTGACGCCAGACTGGGCGGCCACGGGCGATCCCACCAATAAGTGAGTTATATTGGATTTTTTGTCAGATATAAAATGGCAATCATAATTGAAATTGAGAACGGTTGTCACTTATGTATGTATAATGTGGCAGTAAATCACGGAGTTTTCGTTCAAAATTTTTGGTGGTTTATATCGGTAGGCTGAGGAGAATCAATTGTTTTCTGGAATGTTACTACATTTATGTACACTTATTGCGACAACGAATCACGGGGTGGATTCTGATTTGCATCGGGAATTTTTTTGCTGTGCATCAGTGTCAGTGATAGGTGACAATCAGCTAGTATCATTTTCTAGTTGTAGATAATATTTGTGCATTGATTGATCGATCGAAATGGCTACCGTAATCCTTTCCACCGTAACACTACTCAATTATCGCTTCAGGATGATCGTGATCGACGGCGAGGGTCTGGAGTTGGTGCCATGGGAGAAAGCGGCCGAACTCCTCACCACCGGCCTCCGGCTATTCTTCACGTCAGTTTATTACTCTATTGACTTACCGTAATTCAGGAAATAAAAATAGGGTTATTTGGGAGTGTTCGACAAGTTGGAATAGTTACACGTGAAAACGTATCTGATGGCAAGAGGTGAAACATGCTTATTTGGGTAGCAACGATGAGTCTAAGGTTGTGACAAAGCAGTGAAGTAATATTTTGACACCTTCGAAGAGAAAGGAAAGTTATCATGATCTGACAAAGTGTGACTGACATGGATATGTCCTTCCGGTTTCGGTGACATTTTGCGATGAAACCGGAACGAACATAGAATATTTTCTGCGTTTTGGAAGACACTTTTCGCGATGTGCTCACATCGTTTTGACGTGCAGTAATCTTTCTCATTCCAACTGGACGATTGTTCAATGTGAAGTTTGATTATGAAAGCGAGAGTGGCGAGTATGGTAGTGTTTTCTTTGGTAGTGCAACAGTGAGCGAGGTAGGTAGTTTAGTGAATGGGAAGGGGGAGAGGGAATAGGATTCACAAATAGGAAAACAGCGCCAAATTCTGAGATGGAGAGAGTGCGGAAGAGAAACAAAGAAAAATAAGGGCAGAGACGGTGTGTGCGAGCGAGGGTGAAAGTTTCGGGTGAGAGTCAGAGAGAGTGTGTTGTTCTGTTCACTAATGTGCAAAAGTGATCGACGAACGAGTAAAGTCATCATTACATGGGGTGGAGAAATCAAAGTAAGTGGAAATAAACAAAAGAACATGTAGCAATTGGGAGGGCTAAAAAGCTTCCTCGGGAGCAATGAGAGCAGTCAGTGTCTACCGCTAGGTTGAGGAAGGAGAAAGAGATAACGGCACGTGATCAGTGTGATTTTTGTCAGTCGCCATCGATCCACCTCACCTTTTCCGCTGAATTTTTGCTCCTCTATCGCAATTAGTTAAGTTGTGCAGCAATCGCTTGCAATTATTCATCTTCTCCCTGGTAACAGTACAGGGGGAGAGTGGTTGTCGAAGAGATAAAACACCACACGTTGTTATCAGTGTGATTTGCCCCCGTCGCCTGTCTGCTCGTGTGATTGGCATTTTAAAATGCCAATCAGTCTGTTCTACGATCATCTCCTTCTGGATTTAAATAGCAGCATTGTTTCACAATTAATTTGGATACCTCTGGACTTTCGACTGCCGACTTTGCTGTTCTGTCGCTTTTCTGTTTGTCATGTGGCATAGATCACACTGGTCAGCAGTCTGTCTGTCGTGACAGCGAATTCGTTCCTGTGAAAGTTCAAAATCGTGTTTTTGCCATAGGAATTTCGCTCTTCTTCGCCATAGGAATTAAGAAAAAGGGGAAAAAAATAAAAAAAAGCCATAGGAAGAAAAAAAACAGGAAAAAAAAGAAAAGAATGCCATAGAAATTTCGCATTTGCCGTCAGTAATTTGTAAATGTGCCCGTCGTGTGGCCTGCATCACACTGGGCTACAAACGAGTGGTGACACTTTGTTGGCACACAGACTGACTGATTATGGTCAAATTTCACCATGGGATGCGTTGTTTGCAATCATTTTGTGATACTTTCAAAATGTCCTCATTTGCCTGCAGATACTCCGCTACCTGCTATCTGTTTTTGCAGTTAACTCTGTTTCTTTGACAGAATTACAGCAAATACCGGGGAAATCCGCCTACTGCACTGTCAGGAAAATATTATAGCCGGAATTGAACGATGATCCCCATCTTTTATCACCCCTCTACATCCTTCCAACTAGCTGCAGATTAGCTTTCAAGGAAGTATTATCTGCCTTTCCCTATTATCACCCCCCTCCCCATTCAAGTCACCTCCTCTCCATATACCTTCTTTTGCTATCAGTTACCTCTTTTTTCTTAGACAGAATTACAGCAGATACGAACTAATCCGTCCGCAATATCAGGAAAAAGGGATTACCAGGCTTGATCTTTTATCACCCACTTTCTCACATCTGCAATCTTTCCACTGGCAGATTAGCTTCCAAGGAAACCTAATCTACCACTCCCTATCATCCCTTCCATGTGCCCTCTTCTCCATATTCCTTCTTTCGCTATCACAACAACAGTTCCGCCAACCCACTCTCACCCTATTGGGCAAAAGAGGAACAAGGGGGGGGGTGACACAACACAGCCACTACTTGATTCATCATACACGGAACATTGGCTCGCCGTTCATTCCCATAACTGTCATTCTTTCCCCTCCTATTCAGTTTTCCACTCTTCACGCCGTCGTCATCACTTGCGATTCAGCCACCTGTCAGAATTTACAATTGATTTCGCCTAAAACTGAAACTAATTCATCATACACGGCGTTTCTATAGGTGTCCTTTTCCCTTCTACGTAAAAAAAGAATGACAGGGGAGTGGTTGCACCAGTTCGGTGGTTTCATCTCTGTTATCATAACACAACCAACTTGATTTATCATTCACGAAACGTTGGCTCTGTTCTTCTTTCTCGCAACTCTCATTCTTTATTCCGATTAATGATCACATCACTGGAGTGAAACAGTCGAATGTTGAATTTTCCGTGATGTCGCCTTGCTGAGACCCGACTCTGGCTCATCTATTCCATGCCATGGTTGAAATCGACTGGGAAGGGACGATTGTAAACGTTCTCATTTGCACGTTGGCATCACTTGTCTGCCTGCCCTCTGGCTGCCCGCACTTTTTGTCAGACAATTCACTGCGTGATTGAATCATCATCATGATTCACTCACGCCCATTCTCCTTTTGCTCTTTTATTTCTTCCTTCTTCTCGCCTCTATCATTTTTCTCCCGAATGACTTGAGCGACAGAGCCAGAAGATCCTCCTTTCCTCGGAGGTTTACAACTTGTAAATTACAAGCTTGATTGGTAGGAGTAGAGCGTTACTTTTCCCTGATGTGCTGCCATCTCACGTCTAACGTCTCCCTCTCATGTTGAACTTTTCTTCCACTTCCCTTCTCCCTGCACCCCCTTGCCCTATCAATCGATCTCAGGATCTGAATGAATTGTGGAGAGAGACAGGGACAACAGATGTAGGAAGTGTGTGAGAGAGTGAGATCTAGAGGAACCGCTGAGCCAGACCCTCATGGTTTAATTAGAATTAGCATAATTTTATTTGTCAATAGACCGCTGAGTGATTGTCCATTTTGAAAAATTGCAATATATCTGTCTGTAAGTGAAGAGAATGTGAGATCGAGATCATAGATTTATTGTTCAGGACCAGCTGAATTTGCGTTACACCGCCTTTACAAAGCGAATCTGATATTTTGCAAAGCATTAAACCGATAACTTGCAAGTGTTCCCGAATTCCCACAATACATTCATATTCTGCGTTGCAAGATGCTTCATGTATGCTTGTCCAGGCTGGTTCCGCGCACGTTTGGTACTTTTTAGATGTTCACTTGTTGATCCCTGGGAAATTCATGCCCAAGGAATTTTGTTTCATGAATTTTCATGCCTCTTCTCTTGCGAAACAACACCGTAGCCATGTGCTTGTCCTTACTGCAAACGTCTCCCTGAAATGGGTCGGGGTAGATCGCTGGTCTGCATTGGTTATTTGTTGTTTGCTGCTATTCTAGGTGAGTAAGGTGTAAGACGGGGCTAACTGCTCTGTGTTCATCCTCTCTGTTCTCTTTTCTATCCGTCTCTCCCCCCAATGAGTCTTCGCGAGTCTCCATGACCACTAAGGATCGTCTAGTCGTGGACTTCGTCTGTTTTCGTAATAGCAGACATCCTTCTTCAAATTTTTTTGAGAGAAAGAAAGAGTTCATTCTCCATGTTTTCTGTTTTCGTAATCGCATATCGATCCCTAATATAATATGCTTGTAAGAAGGTCCGAAGGAGGAGCAGCAAGCCCGTACCGCCATGGGCTTCGCCCGGCTGTTTTTTCAGTACGTGTTTTGGTGGGGAAAAGTGGTCAGAGTGGAACTGGAGGATTTATGTTACATAGATATGATTTCACAGTTAGAACATAGATTGAATAGTAAATTGGCAATAGCTCGTAACATGGATATGGTAAAGGAGATGAGAATTCTTCTAACTAATCAGAGGTGGGCGCGACCCCGGTAAATTGCGTAGTCCCCGGCCAGATACTTATGCTCATAGAGCTTCGCACATGCGCCGGGTGGAGAAAGGGAGGGTAAT
>JACMIF010001398.1:0-24184 GCA_014805445.1 Diplogasteroides magnus | reverse complement strand
CCTGAACGATGCAGTGGATGTGAGGTCGAGGATGGCGGATGAGTAGTCGGCCAGTACAAAGGGGAAGACGGGATACTGCATGAGGTCGTTGAAGGAGCGGCCGGCCAACTGAGAAGCGATAAAAATGAATATTGCGGAAAAATCACTTAAATTTTAACATTATACTTCCAAATGTAGAGGGGTTCAGAACGATCAAAGAAATTAAATACACATACCTAAATAATGCTATAGCAACATATTTTCGCTATGTATGCAACTCTGTAAGTATTCTAGATAAATAAAGGTCACGGAAACAGTTCATCGAATGTAACAGTACTCTGCCGTAAGATTATTTTAAAGAAAAAAACATAACAGTACTCCCACCTTGTTCAGTTGCATTAGATAGTCAAAGTTGGTGCTGCCGCCACATCTCCACTGTTGGGTGCCTGAATACCGAAAGATCTTTCTAATGCATTACTGATACTCTCAAGGTTTTATGTCTCTTCAGACACCTCAAATCGCCAAGAAGTTTCCAACATGCTACAATAATCATTCGCTGATGTGGAAATACAGCAAGCACTTGGGAAATTCGAACTACAGTAATCCTCTCCAAATCAATCAATCAATACCTGCAGCAGTTGTTCTCTCGCAGTGAAGAGATGTCCCAGTTTCCTCGATTCCAATAGATCTCGAAGCTGCGCGCGCTTCTGTAATGATTACCGTAGGACAAATGTTGTTTTATTACTGTAAAAGTGCAATTTGTAGCCTCTGGAATACGGGTTCCATATTTACAGTGACATATGCCTTACAACAGTAAGATCATCGTTTGTTGCTCAGGGAGTCTCGAATCGGGGCTAGTCCAACTACAGTAGCACAACTAATGTTTCAACTCTGTACAATTTGTAGTTTGCGAACTACAGTAATCCAGTTACAGTAGTAAACACCGTACCTCAGCCGAGGCAAAGACGACGAGGAAGGCGTCTCCAGTGTTCAGGAAGATCTCAAGGGCGACGTCCTTCAGAAGGTGGTTGCGGTCGTGGATCTGGAGAAAAAAAACAAGTTGAGTGAAGCTTCAATGATAACATCAAGATAATTTTCAGATGAAAGTAATTAAAATCACATTTTTTTCTTTTCTATAAAGTCTGTAAAAAGGGGGTGAAAGTATGCAACAAGGATACTATAACAATGGAGAATTGCGGTCACAATGATCAATTTCCAACTCAGTTTCTCATTTACACCCTCTTTCGTGTTCATGCATAATGCACTGTCATATCAGAAACATCATGGAAATTCGGAGAAATAAGGGAGCAACCATATAAAAAAATTTTTTTTTACCATATTTTACAAAATCTTAAAATGATCACCTCAACCATTTGTGTGTAGCTCCAGCTGAATGTCACCGGAGAACACTCGACGCCTTTCTGAAATAATCAATTTCACCAATAGATTGCTAAACCGCAATATCACATTCCTGTCGACACACTACCGTACTCCTAATCACATGTGATCATTGTCAGATCGGTGGAGGAATAGAAATCGTACAAAAATCGTGTTCCGCCTACAGCACAAATACTGTCACAATTGCAAAGAATCGCCAGTTTATTTAATTGTCTTTCACAGCCACAATTTCTGCAGAAGAATCATCTCCAAAAAGCTGCAGTGATCTTGCAGCCTTTTCATCGACTACTTACTTACCCTCTACCGTACCCCTCTAACCCATAATCTAAAATCCTTTACCTCCCGATTACCGATCCATCATCGATTTTCAATACAACTACCATACCCTCACTTGCGTACTCTACACTACGCCCAACCCTAATACCTTACTCCAAGCATGCTACCGTATTCTTCTTCTTCTACCATACTCCCCTCACCTACATACTTTGCCTTCTACAGTAACCCTAACCATCTACCGTATCCCCTCACCTGTGTACTCCTCGCCCTGTCCCCACTGAAGTGCATCTGTGCATCGGCGGCCAACTGTTCACCTAAATACAACAAACCAGTCACTTTTGCGTAACATAAGCGTTTTAAGAAAGAACAATCGGTCGCAACTCGATTAGCGTGGAATTCCGTTGCAGTCAGGATGAAAGACAATGATGGATATACAATGGTCATGGATGGATATTAGCTCCATAATGGTAAATGGACTACCGCACAACCAGTCCACTAATCAAATGACATTTTCACTATTACGGCGCAACTGTCCATGGCTCAGCGGTCTTTCACCCCTCAGTTAATGTTCCGCCGAAAACATTCATCGCATTTCTCGTGTTTTGGAAGCAATTACATAATTGCTATCTATTCCCGAATCTATGTGACATAGCACATTTCAAAGGACTCGCGCGTTTCAAATCCTAGAAGAAACATATAATGGGCTGTTCGTATCCTATCATAACATTACTGTCATACTGTCACAATGTTTATGTATATAGGAGCTCATGAAACACTCTAGCTAGCCCTGCGAATCAGTTACCCGGGGATACTGTATCTCACCTGAGCATTCAAACGTTCCACACAACAGCATCGCATCCAGATACAGTTGCACTCCCTCTCCCAACACTTTTCTCGCCTTGTGTGGACATGCATTCACGTCACGTCTCTGGAATTCACTTTAGTTACTTCTTATGCTCTCATTTGGTAGTTATTTTAACCAATCAAATAACTTCGTTGACATAGACTGCTCGCTTCAATGTGTATTGTGCTACTCCATTTTAAAAAAAAAACATTCATTCATCCATTGTTGCATAATTCAAATCGCGGATATTAATTGATCATGTTTCTTGCAACCTCCTGTTTGGCATAAGTGAATTTCCGATTAATGTTGCCAAACTGATTGTGAGGAACCGAATACCGTGCACTTTCTGCACGGTTCCATCTCGTAAAAATACCGTATAGCAGAACTGAGCACCATTATTTAGCGGTATTTTATAATCATAACATAGTATCAATATTCAGAAAACATTCGCATGTTTGCTTGATCTGTCTCCGATATTACTCATGTGGGAATGAGTTTCAGAACATGCATAAAAGGAAAATTTTTCAAAATTTGTTTAATCGACGGACGCTTCATAATGAACTTAAAGATCCAGAAATTAGTGTTTTATGTAGTGCAATTGTTTCCACAGTATCGTTTACCTTGTCTCCTCAGACTACAGTATCCCATCCCGTCTACCGTAACCCTCTCACCTCCTCTCCCTGTTCACACTCTCTCTTCTGTCCAGGGAGAATCCCACCGGCCAGCATCGTTGGTCGAATCCGCTGCCCTCCGGGTGACACAGCTCCTTCTGCAATGCAAATTTGACCAGTAAATATATGTTTCGAAGAATGCATGAAAGAACGCGGTGAACTGAGAAATCAATGGGTCCAATCCCAGTAAACAATTAACAATATAATACATATATTATTTCATCCTCTCAGCATTCTAATGACATCAACTGAAGAAAGAACTAGTCGCAATGACATCGCTTTTCACTAGAATGATGTAAGTTTCAAATCACCCATAAGAGAACATTGCATTTCATGAGATCAATAGTCATCCAATGTTACGTTGACATTCATTATCACATAATCCTCCGTTGTAATTGCCCAGATCAACATACTTTTTCTCAAATCTAGTTAAATATACAGTAACCCACCGTAACCGCCTCCAGTCCAGTCTCCGCTTCTACAGTATCCAGTAGACACTCCCTCGTCAGTTGTAGATTCATCCTACGGGGAGTGCTCAGCTCCTCCACGATCTCACATGTGGCGGACATCGCGTGCTGAAAGGGGCATCCGTGAAACTACAGTATCCCTTTGGAAAACTACCGTAATCTCAAGTGCCGACGAGTGCCATACAGCGTACAGTAGAAGTGTGTCCCATCAGACAATGCAACTGCTCCCCGGTCCGCGAGTTCCATACCTGAAATGATCATCACTTAAATCTGACGACATCACAATTTATGGATGTAATGATGCTTCAATCGTCCAGGTTTCATGAACATTACTCGTGTAATCGTTGAATTTACATCATGTTGAAATTGCACCACGTGTCTAATCAAACGAAAAATGTAGCGCGTTTTCACTATTATAACAATTTTGAAGCACATTTTCAACATCCTGTGCATTCATAGGAGGAAAATTCGCAAGTATATAAAATACTATGATCGATTTGACACATCATCAGTTCCCACCGGTAACATCACAATTCTTATGCACACTCTGCTGCACAAGTCTACCATGTTTTATTTCTTTTCTTACTATTACAACAGTTTCGCGACCGGATACGACCACTCATCCATGATACGCCAAACGAAAATGCGACTCACCCTGATAGTTCTGTCGGTCGATCCACTGACGATGAATCGTCCATCCTTTGACACCTGCGATGTCCAGACTCCGCCTAAATGGCCGAGGAGCGTGTGGCGAAGCTGCAAAGAGTCATTGATGGGAAGGGTTCGTGTCTAACCTGTCCCCCCTCCACAGGGTTGTTATCGTGAATTTCAGGGTGTGCACAATAAAAAAAGTGCAATTGGCCACGATGCGCGCGGTGCGTAGGAACAACGCCTTCTTGGGAGCACGCGAGTAGCAGCTGAAAGAGATTCTCAATGATCAATATATAGTGACTATGACTAGGGGGACGACCAAGCATCGATGGCTTTTCATCGAATGGATGAAACATAAATATCCCAGGCAAATGAACAATTTTGCACTCTCATGGTAGTTGAATCCTAATCATGTCCAGCAACAATTGAAGTACAGTTGTAGCAGTTGAACGAACTTTCCACAAACTTTCTACTGTCAATAACGCCATTTGATTTGATTTTAAGTCTAATTTGTTTAAAGTTAGAATCGAACTAACAACATTATTAGGTTCCATGGTCAATAGCCATAAATACGAGCTGCGTGAAACGTAACTGACCCAGCTTTCGCTCCAATACTAAAAACAGTCAACTCACAGCCCGTATCCATCCTCCCTCTCCATTCTGTTCATCTCCACCTCATCAGCATTCATATGGAATGGGACGATCTCTGAACGAGACTGAGTGGCTCCAGGCTGGATGGCCCATGCACCAGAGAAGCGTCGGCTGAAAAGCAGGTCATTTAGACAATGACGGTCTTTTTCCCGCCAGGCGCATATGTGCAACAGCATATTTCATAAAGGAAACCGGAACGTTTGCTAATATCATTACAAATTTCCTTTCAATCAGACGAATAGCAGCAGAAATTGGTTATTCAATTGAGAGGCTCTGTTAACAGTTTGTTGAGGAGAAACTATAACTTTTCTATAGAAAACCAATGATACTCATTCCTCTCGTTGCTTATCGATCACCCGGAGAAAGTCATAGTCATGAGAGAATCAACCATTTTAAGGAACCCTATCATGTCTCGATCCTCGTTGCAGGTACCATTCTCACCTCGGCTTTGCCATCTCCTCAATCCACTCCTCCGCACACTTCTTCTTCCACAGCGAGTCGTTGTCACAGAGATGCGACCATCTGAAGGCAAACAATCAAGAAATCAATCAACTCTGCTACTGTAACCTTCTACAAAGAATCGATCGATAATACTACCGTAACCTTTACCGAATGCACACTCTGCTAAGCCTACAGATGATGTGAGACGGCAGTTGGGCAAGAATGTTGAGGGCCAGCTGAAGAGGGAACTTGCTTTCCCGGAAATCAAACAAGGTGAAATGGTGCAACAATGAAACACATAAAGGATTATTTCAAATTTTCCGTTATCTTTGATCATATACCCCGATTAAAAACACCGTCAACTTTTTGCGATATTTTCGTGCCAGTTTCAACTACCACGGACGCGCTCGAGCAGGGATATCTTCCCAGTAGAAGTAAATATACAAGGATTGAGCTATACCACCAATCGCATTGTCAGCAGGCCGACATCAACATTGACATGTGAGTCATAACATTTAATTCCAATATCATGCCCGGAGTAATAGAACGTTTTGCCAACCTCAGTGGGCAGTAAGGAGATGAAGTCCCTCTGGAAGTGCGGCTCGATGATCTGTCGCAGGAACTGTACGTGGAAGGGCTCACAGTTGCCCACCAGATGGGAGAGGACGGAACGCTGTGAGCGGATGTTCATCCTCTGAAAGGAACAAGATTACATCTGGAGATGTCATGAACCGGCTATTGATTGAAAGTAATCGTCCGCTTCTACAGCATCATGTTGCCACTAAAGGCTAAGTGTAAATGTATTGACCACCTATAAATAAACAAAATTGCCATCCGCGTAGTCGCACACATGATAAGATGCCGTTGAAACCCATAAGCACAGGGTCAGAACAAGTCATGCCTGATTCAATTTCCATTTTTGCCCTTTAAAAATATATTTTTTTCTTTCGGGAGAGTAACCCATGTAGGTCCACAGTGGCCGCGCTTAGTGTGTGAAGATGCACTTTTGGTCTTCCAGGATGCAATTCAGAAGCTCAGGAGAGATCTCAAGAGAAGAAATGCCTCTGCATACCTGGAACTGCGTGATCCACAACTTCTCATCCTGGCACAACTCGTCGACATGCGCAGCAGCCTGAGGAAGTAACTGTTTAGCTAATTTCATAGAGCATTTCAACTAGAAATTGTAACAATTGAATTATACCAAAATATCATAGAAAAACTACTACAACTCAAACATCGATCGTCTCCACACCATTGCTCAATCTACCTTGTGCTGCCTGCGTGGTTCCCTCTCCATGATCAATTAACTATTGTGGCGCAAATGTCCATGAGCTTCATCCGGCTTCATCCCACTCCAAACCGGCTTCCCCATGTAGTCCCCGCCCCGATGATCTTTCCCAAAGTTCAGACTACAAGAATACGACCCGCCTTCTTTGGTGGAGGAGGGGAAAGACCAGAAATCAAACTACAAATGTACCGTCTGTCCGCCCTTATTACTACTATGTCACCAAATTTAACTACTAAAAACTGAAATATCGATCGATTGTCTCCCCCACCTTGTTCTCTTGTTCCACTCTCTTCTGCTCCTTCTGCATCTGCATGATCTGCAGCTGCTCCTGAATGGCCTCCTGAGCGGGCACCTCACGGGAAGGACCAGGAAGGAGAGCGGACGGACTAGAAGAATTATATTGGGAAAATATTGGCTGGGAAGATGAGCATGATCAGAAATTGCCACTAAGAAGAATGCACAAGGTTGGAAACGTCAATCCAAAGGTATTATTACCCCCCCCCTTTCCTGGGCTGGCTACCTCTACGGAGGGTAAAAAAAATCCAAAAAATTCGGGCAAACGCGAGTCTCCAAAAAAAATCGTTCAAGGTTCCCTACAGTCTTTTCGCTATTTTCTTTTAAAAATCAGGGTTACCGGCAATGTCTTTCTATAAAAAAATTCCAAAATATGATTTTTTTTGACTTGGAGATAAGAGCCCCAAATAAAATATTCCGCGTAACCGCATCTCTACGTAGATCTGACAGCACAGGTATGACCCCCTCCAAATCTGCAGGCATTGCTGCCAAATATACAATCATGCATTGATGCAGGTTGGAGACGTCAATCGAAAAGCACGTCAGTTATCGCTTAAAACACGTTCTCTGTAAGACCGAACGTAAGGGTGGCACACACCTTCAAATACTATTCCCAGTCCTGAAATTTTCAGGGTAACATCCCCAGGGGTGGGATACACTTCAGCCGTGATTTCATAATTTTTGGTCAAAGATCAAAGATCAAAGTTCAAATTTTTAAACGTTAGATTTAACCCTCATGTCGCATAGTCAAAAGATAGAGTCAAAAGATATTTGGGTCAATTCCGACGGTCAAACATGCCAAAAAATGACAAGTCCGAGAAAAACTGATGACCGATAACACCATGTTTTCTCGACGGAAATCGATAGAGGAGGTCAAAATAAGCAACTTTTCTTAGTAACACTTTTTCTGAATGTTTCGAAAAAATAGTGCAAAAGACGTTTGTTTTCGGCGGGATTCGAACCAGAGCCCTGTCCGATGGCTCCGACTACTAACATTTTTGCAAAAAACTTAATGAAGCCCCCCTCGGATTTCGGATTTAAACTATCAGGGATGTAGATTGGGTCAAGGCGCATCACATATCAAAAATCTGCGGGAGGTTTTTTCCATTTACCCGAGATATTTACGCTGAAACGTCGTCACAATCACTTTACTCGCTGTCTTGAACATATAGGTTGTCCAATCTGGACAAAAACTTGGATTTATACATAACTTTTGACGCTCTATCTTTTGACTATGCGACATGTGGGTTAAATCTAACGTTTAAAAATTTGAACTTTGATCTTTGATCTTTGACTAAAAATTATGAAATCACGGCTGAAGTGTATCCCACCCCTGGGGATGTTACCCTGAAAGTTTCAGAACTGGGAATAGTATTTGAAGGTGTGTGCCACCCCCTGTTGACGGCTCCTCCGCCCTTACAGAGAACTTGTTTTAAAGTCGCAGACAAATCGATCCCAGTGCACAAAATGCACTGGACCTTGTAATGAAGCACAAGTACACAGGGTCAAGTCGAGTTGAAGAATTGAATAACACTCCTTCAGGCGACTAAAGCATACATGGCCAGGCTTCATGCCCAACATGTCCTTGCATGGCGGTCACCGTGAATTGCATGGCACTCACAACGAAAACCGGCTCAATTATAGGCAATGATTTATAGCACAAAAACTAGAAATTTTAGTTTTGCAGTGTGGCCCATGTATGGACTAAAGATGTGAAAGGAGTAATCATAGCGCATTAGATGAGATGTTCTCGTGCCCAGGTTTATAGAGGATTAATCAATACTTCAGCACATTCTGAGAGTGCGCTGCGGAAAATAAGACGATGTTCGATAAACTTGTTTGTCCGTTGTCAAGCACAGCGCACGAATCAGGGATGTCACACAAAAAAATGCACTAGTGCACAATGTCATTTCTGAGTCATAGTTTGTGAGACAAGTTGTGAGCTGAACGTTACAGTAAATGGGTGAAGCTGAATAACACTATGTGCTTCATTTCGACAAGGTCAAGCTGTATCCGGTCAGAGATATTTCGCAGCCAATCTTGTCCCACGATCTGACACATCCCAATAACGGTGCACGCACTATAGATTCGATCAGGCGAAATGGATCACATTCCTTCAGGCCGCTCTTATAAGATATATTGAATTTTGAGGGCATAATTTTAACATAACAAAAAACATTCGTCGATCATAGCTCACGACATGTCACCGTGCCTATCGGTGTCCCACCATCTGACAGGCAGTGGACGCGCCAAATGCGTGAGTGCGCCGTCAAGCCCCGTGAGTTTCTGTAATCCCAACTGCAGGGGTCGAGATACAGTAACCAGTCGATTCCCCCCTCCTATTTCAGCCGTGTGCCACATCACGGCCCCTGGTGGCACCACCAAGCACACGCTCACCAACCAGTGCGCACTCAAGCTCGCGTTCAAGGTGGGACAACTATGTTCAACTGGGTGGTATCCACCTTTTGTGACCGATAGACTACTGAAGCAGATGTGGAGTCAACCTTTCAGTTTCTGCAATGGGCTACTGTAGGACGAGAAAAGCGATATACGCACACTGCTTACTTGCCCCAACTATACTCGGGACTGATCCGGCTGGGAATGGGCCCATAAGCATTTGTCAGCTCAAAAACATCCTCCTCTCTAATACCCAGGCGGGTAGGTGCCAAACCTGATAAAGGGTCTTCCACCGACCCCAAAGGGGGTCGAATTTCAGGGTGCCCCCGGGTAATTTCAGGGCAGACTCCCCCATTTCCAAGGATGGCCCCCATTCCACCGTCCCGACCCTTAGCAGTTATGGTCGGTGCCGATAGAGCCATTCATAAAGCTCATCTAGCCTTGCACACACTCATCGCCGTTTTAGTACATGTCCAAACTCTCCTAGGTGCGATCGTCCAACAACTACACCGTGAGCGTCACCGGCTGATTCATCGACGTCGGAGAGACTAACCCTGTACGGACTAACGTAACCCACACCCCACGGCTACCGTAACCCCAATATCCTACAGATACCGCAACCAAGATGCCGATACTGTGAATTTCAGTCCCTTTGTCATCACCCGCAAGGCCGGCAAAGCGCACTAACTCGTCATTGTGGTACGGATATCCCAATCGATAAATCTACCGTATTCTTCCTCAGTTCTGCGATGCCAAGGGACCTGACGCCATGCCGCACTTCAAGGGGGAGATCAAGAGAGAAGTGAGGGCTTTTGTAACTCATCAATCAATAACCGTCCTCTGATTCAGGTTATCGGCGAGACGGTGATCAAGCTTTCGGCTGCCGAGTAACGCGCTCCATCGCACATTTAAGATTTAAGATTGCTGAACTTCGTGATTGGCTCGGACTACTTCCTTGTGAGGAAAATTCGGGAAAACAGGGTATTGGTAAAAGACGGGAAAACTGAGTGAAAATTATCAAAACTGATCATTATTGCGTAAACTCGGGGAAACTAAGTAAATGTGAGGGGAACACGGGGAAATAGAGTGAAAGTTGGAGATAGATGTGCTGGACTATGTCCAAGTGTCACCTCCAGGGTGTTCAGAACAGCGAGCCTTGGGAAACGAATTCATCGCGGGCGTGTTGTAACTAGACAGAATATACTACCAAGAGACAGGGAGCCCAATCTGTCCAAATATGATAAAGCTCTGGCAGATACGATTTAGCGTGACAATCCTTAAAAGACTTCTTGTAAAAAAAACCCCATCACTAAATAAAACAATAGATAAATCACGAACTTGAGTAGCAGCTGCCGCTTGTGCTCCAACTTGTACTCGTTGTACTTGGCGACCGCGCACTCGTCCGTTATGCTGTCGTCCTGCTGCAGCAGCCACTTCTTGAACGGCAGCAGCACTGGAACTGCTGCAGCAGCTGCAGCCGACGCAGCGACCGCACCCCCGTCCTCCGCCTCGCTTCTGCAATTTGTTTATTGAAATTTAGAAAATGTTTATCGTGCATTCCAACCGAACTGTTGTCGACATCATTTTCCTACAAAGTCTATATGAAGCCTGGGATTAAGATGAGTGTTGCTAAGATTTCAGTAGAAAAATAAAATCACAGTTGGCAGGAAACGGAAAGAGCTGGGAAGAGGAGAAACGTTATTGAACTATGTAGAGAAAAGAGAAAATGCACTGAGGGTAGGCATTGGGCCCCCGGACAGTGTAGGGAATATGAGAAGAGATATTATTGGTTTGTTGTGAGCATTTTCTTAGGAGCGTCGTGCAGTCCATAAATTAACTATTAAGATCAGCAACTAGATTGCAACATATTTGCAGTGTTTCTAAAATTGACACAAAACACTTTTCATCCAAGAAACTCGAGAAGAAACCCTCTACTGACGCTTGCCTGCCCCTCTTGGCGTCCACTTAGAAGTCATCCCTGCGGCCGGGCGCTGATTTCTTCACGCCATCGTTCGAGTAGTCGTTGTGGTAGCTAAATTTTTTAAATATTAAATTATTTTTGAAAATTGAAAGACCAATTTTAAACAAAAAAATTGAGAAAAGAGGACAGTTTATTAACCATTTGAGCAAAAACCTGAACGCTAATTATATAACTTCTATTCTAGGGTTTCTAAATCGATAGTCAAATTCATTTCTAACTAGCCGCCTTTGGCGGCTACGGTTTGGTAAACTTCTATGGCTTACTAATTTTTATCATAAAATTGCGGTTCGCATGAACCTACTCATGATTGGAGTGGCCTGCGGCTCCAGTCATGGGTAGGTTCATGCGAACCGCAATTTTACCCGCAAAGCGAATTCGCAAATAATAAAGCAATATAGGGAAGAGAAGGTGTTATGAATGCGCGAAAAGACGACCAGAGAGCAGGAAGCTTTGGAGCCATTTTGATGATTTGGAAACGATTATATGTTGCATTTTGATGAAGTAACAGCATAACATCGGCTTTTACATAATAATTCAACATATTTCGAACCAATTTGCAACCAAAAACCAGTTTTCTCACCCGCCACGTCGATCGTCATCTCTGCGTCATTCGACGTCATCCCTCTCGCGGGCGAACTTGTCGAATCGGCCGCCTCTTCTCTCGTCGTCCTCAGAATCTCCCATACTAAAAGAGCCAAGATGAAACTAGCACGCCAACATTAGAGACCTCGAATCGACTCACAAAGTGCATTCGTTTTATCTTTTACGTTTTCGAGCGGTTGTCTCTCGCAACTGATAGACAAACACTCGGAATGAATAAGAATAAAGAAGTACGAACTTTGGGAGTCAATTCCAGGCCTCTACAAGAGTCAACATATACGTCAAAAAGCAACGAAGCAACTAGCTAATCCGAGAAAAAAGTTCCAAAACGTTAAAAAATATTTCTGAAAGGCTAAACGTGAGCCAAGGATTGATTTTTCCGCGCGCCAAGAAACATTAATGTTTGCAATTGCTGGCGCGAAACACGGCCAGTCATTCGCGGTTTTTCTGCGTCTCTGTCGTCCGGGCGCTCTCGCCGTCTGGCACTCTCCCTAGTGTTTGAACACTCTTTCACCCCTCGCCCTCGAATACATACATTTTACACGACAAGATTTTTCCACAGGCGATTGAAAGACCTCATACATGTAGGGGAACTGACCGCTTGGGAAAATATTACGTTTGGGCAAAATACAAGCGTCCTCCCTCTCGCCTCCGCAGGCACTCTCGGACTTTGCAGACTTGCATATGAAAGGCAACTGAGAGTTTCCAAAATAACGCTCTGTACGTGTCTGCAACTGAATGTCAGCTGCACAATGAGCACACGCATGATGGTCTGCCCTTGGCGGCAAAACAGAAGATACACGTTTTATGTTCCTGCGCCTACAAGAGGCACTTAAAAGGGACATGTTGTATTTTGTCATACCTAGAATTAAGATTGACATCCGCCTGAATTTTTTGACGTCAATCTGACCCGTCTCCGTAAAGTAGTGACGAAAAAACGAAAACCATTTTTCGGAAAAAAATCGTGTTGTCCGACCGCCAAAATTTCCTCATATCTCATGTACGATTGTAGCTGGGATATTTTCGGATAGTGTGGAAATAGTCCTACAGACCCCAGAAGTCTCCCCGAAAACAAGATGATTTTTGAATCTCACCCTGTTTGGTGCACTTTGGGCAGTTCCTGTGATCTCAGGAGCTAAGCTACGGTAGGTATGAGGGTCACAGTATACACATACAGAGTTGTAGTGTACCGAAATACCATTCTCATCCCCCCCAGCCACTCTATATCCGAGAGGGAGAAATTCAGGAATCTTCAAAATCATGCTAAAACAGGCAGTTTGCACTCGACAGACTACAGTATTCTACCTTACCCTGGACACCAAATCCGGAAGTCATGACTATAAAATGTGATTATTCTTGTTCTTCTGTGTCTGTTCTATCACGCAAACCACAAGGGCGTTTTTGGTTACTGTAATCTTAAGTAACCTCAACACGAAGACGCGCACTTTTCGCGTTAAGGTCGCAAAGACATTTGACGCTTTTCTGATTTATTTTTCATTGTTTTAGTGGAATAAACTTTAAATATTAGAAAATAGGAGGAAGGTCAAAAATATTTCGAGTAAATTAGTTGTTTCATGGCAAATTATTTTTCAAGTCCGCTGAATTTCATTTCTAATATGACATGGAATAAAATTTAAACGAAAGCGCGCACGTTAAGTGCAATTTTCGTGAAAATTATAAAAACGCCCTTTTTGACCAATTGTGATATGCGTGTCTATCTCATGTCACTCTTACCACGAATGTCCGATACCGTATACCAACGTGGCATACGATTGAATGAAAGAGATTGTGGTGAGACACTGCATCGGAAACATTTCCACAGGCATTCCCTTTGAGACACAATAATATAAAGAGGTATCCCACAGTTGAGCACTGCTTCTCTAGTTTATCGTGGTATCCTATTCATAAGCCAGCACTTTCATATCACCGGGCTAGAAGCTGAAGAATCCGCGCCAGTAGCATTTTCCTACAAACCCGGCTCATGTGCGATGCGCCCCAGCATGTCCCTATATAGGTTAGCTCGCTCCCCAGGGATCGAGGATACGGTAAGTCCAATTAGAGCAGACGCTGGGGCACCGGACCAATAAAGTGGGCGGGGCCCGCTGGTGACCGAAACGATACCTACCGTACTCGACAGTTTGCAATAGCAACGTCGCTTCCCCCGCATTTCATTTTTTCACAGTTTTTAAATCCATTTATTCATTTATTTATTTTATTCTCAGCATTTTTAGAACCAAAATAACATGGAAAGGCACAATTCGAACCGCTGAATGCTAAAATATAATTGCACTAGAAACAAATCAATGTGGATGCATAAAATGTTGATACCAGTACATAAAGCATATTTGTGAGCATGAGGAAACAATAAAGAGCAGCAACCTCTAAAATTATAATGAATAAAACTCATTAGTGGGAGGGGGATTAATGTGATCGCTTTCTAATAGTGTTGTGTTTTTTGATTGGGTGAAGTGCATTCGTCTTGTCTGATGCTACTTGACCCGGTTGTCTATGGTGGCAAGAGACTAGCGTTTCCACAACGGTAATATTATGCATTTCCCATTCGTCTAATTCCCTCGGAGCGGCCGTCTATCACATTGGAGAGACGGCCGCTCCTCGGAGATTAGACGAATGAGAAATGAACTTTCTCGCATAAAATTGCCTTTTAGAAACCTTAGTCACGGCTCGTTAACAACGCCACTGATTGAACCGCTAATCGCGACCGCGAACGCGTCGGTTCAACGGGCCCCGGCTAGGTCAAAGTGATAACGCTAGTGAAAATCGAGGCCGAAAAAATTCATTTGAATTTTCGCGCCAAAAAATTACGGTATGCGACGCGGTCAGTTCAGTGGAGCAACCCTGTTGAGTTAACGAGCCGTGTTAGTATTATGCATCCTATCTGAACTGTTATTCCTAGTACGCGTATCACACCTGGATGCCACCCTGGTCTCTCATTTTTACGTGCTATTTCGTCGTTACGGAATATGTTTCAACTGTGAGATAAATAGACTAGAGCAACAGTTCAGTTAGGATGCATAATACTGACTGTCTGTGAGATCGGTATCTTCCATGTCTGGATTGAAATGACTTTTCATCTTACTCTCAAACTCATTTTCGGTGAGAGTTGGAATGACAACAAATGTTTTATCGTCATCATGGTCTGAAGAGTGCTGTTCACCTACCAGAATGTTTCCGAATCTGGTTCCCAATACTGTGAGTCCGCTGGGTAGCGTAGCTTTCATTGATACATGATTCAGAATGCGACTCATTTCTGCGACTCCCAGTAAGATCTGTGGTCTATAAGGTCGTGATCTCTTGGGGTCATCTGTTTGATTCTGGACTTGCGAATGAACTGCTGATCATCAGCAAGAGGATGACAGGTTAGTAACCGTCCGAAAACTACACCTGTGGGTGATATAAACCACGAAATAGTGTGCAAAATGAGAGAGACGCAGTCGTTCAAAAACGCTAACGAGCGTACTGGGTATAATAGATCGGTTAGGATGCATAATAACCGTTCGACACCATTGCATTCGATCCTTTTCCCTCCTCGGGTGTCGTTGTCCCTGTCCATGACTCGGAGGTTGGCTTCAATTCAATGCCATCCCCTTGGCATTGTCAGTGGCTTCACATCTGCTGCCTGTCCATCCCTAGCTATTACCTTTCATTGTGGTCAGTGGCCTTAATTAGGCTGAGAAATGGCCCTTTCGAACGTTTGCGTCGTAATCTTGAAATGGACACTTGATACCGTGGCATCCATAATATATCCATTTCATAGTTTTGAAAATATTTGCAGTTTTCAAATAGTTGGAGCGGTTTTCATAGTTAAACTCCCAATATTTGCCTATTTTCTGTGTGATGAGGCATCGAATGCCCACCCTCGGTATTGTGTATAATTGCTTCGTTCATCAATTCACAATAGTTGGGTATACAAAAACAGTGCTAGCAATATTTCATGTGTGATTATAATATTCACTCACAGTCTTTGACCTTAACGTACACGGCATAAGGTAGGGAATGCCTTTTCATCGTATTTGACCTACAATCCCCGTGGCTGCTCCGGAAATCGCATGAAGGAATCGATGAACGGAAGAATGACACCGAAAGTGTCAGTTTGTACATTTCATGTCTCCTGATATGATTGGCACTTTGACTACTTTATGGGTCATCTTTCATATTATTTGACTATATATGGCCATAAATTTGATGATATACGCTCTGTGAAACATAACGCAAAAAGTAATCAAACTGCCTTTCATAGCTCACCATTGCCACTTGCTCTCCCTTTATGAATGACCATAGTCGATTAATTTCGTTTTTTTATTATTCAAAAATATCTGCCTTTCAGAATTAACGATGACTGGTGAACTTTCGTTCTTGGATCTTCCCGCTGATGTTCTCCTCACTTGTATTTCCAACACGGAAATTCGAGAAGTGAATTCTCTTCGTGAGACCTGCACACGTCTCAGAAACATAATCGACGCCAATCCCAAGACCTCCTACAATAGGTAATCCAACATAATAAGAGATACTATTTCAGAGGAGTGAAATACCCTTGGCGCAGCAAAAAGTTAACACCAATCTGAAACTTTTATCCCTGACTAAGTCGAGGACGCCCCTGTTTTTGGCACCAATATTGAAAGAGGACATCAAGACAAGAATCTTTTGTTTTGGAAGTTTGTCTGAAATCGTGTTTGCTGTGAGATGCAAAAGTTGAAAAATCAAGAATTTCGTCGTTTTGAGCAAATCGCTTACATTTAAAAAAAATCATAACTCCTTATGCCCCGGGCTCTGAGAAACAGGAAGCTAGGGGCTCAAAATGACCAGAAATTCACGAGCGATTAGAATATGCGATAAAACGTGTAGTACCTAGAACTAACTCTAACTCGCGAAAAATTGGTTCATGAAAACAGCAAAATAGACTTTTCTGAAAATACGACAGTTAACAATATTGGAATACTTTCAAAAACCGCGTATTTTTGAATTATTTTGCATTTTCTTGTACTAGAGACATTGTAGCCCGTGTGCTAATCACAATGCTAACAACAAAGACACTGTTTTTCCTAATTGATTATTCTTATTTCAGGCGCCGTCTGGTTGTTTTTGTCGACTATTCTAATAGTGATTATACACCGTGGATCAATGTGTCAAGATGATTTTGCAGCGGTAAGTATTTTAGTATTCGGATATCATTTTTACTTTTTACTATTACTAAGAACTAAGAAATAACTTTTTCGCTCACGGACTGTCAAAACTTGTACTAAATTTTGAAGATATAACACAGATCTTCTGAGATGTGTAAAAGTGCCCTGAGGGCACTTTTACATTTTTTCAGCGCAGTCGATATAGTCAGGAAGTAAATTTTCATATCGGATTCTGAAAAGTGCTGCGTCTGTTCATTCCGCCTCACTCTATCAGAAGATCTGTGATAGTAATTATCTATTTTACGATTCTAGGGCTGGTGGTATTGCGAATCTGAGGATTACGGGAAGGCTGGACAAATCAGCACTGATGAGACTGCAGCCACTTATTAGCCAGAGCCAGTGCTTGGGACTTGACATGATTAAACTCGTGAACGTCACTGTGGAGGACCAACTTCGTTATCTCTTCTCTTCCATCGTCGATTGAACATTTACCGGGTTGATGTCACTGGACCCAACGCCTTCAATGACCTTCGCTTCTGGGGAGGTGCGAAATAGTTTAAATGTCTTTTTGATGGGGAAACTCAAAAATGCTGTCATTCTACGTTTCTTTATTACTAATGAAAATAGATTCTTTTTAGAATCTTCGTCGAGTAGCCTGAAGATGATAGGAGGAGTAGTGCCTCTGTCAGATGAATGTCTACTCGCAGTTCTCAGCAGGAAGGACCTGACCAACCTGGCCATAAGCGAGTGCAGGGGACAAACTGTGGAGGGCATTCGACGAGCCATTCAGGTTGGTCGCAATGTAGCTTTTTATTTATTTTGCATTTTAAATATTTGCAAAAATAACGACAAGGAGTATAAGATAAAAATTATTTTAAAAATAAAGAAACGAACGTACTTTCACTCAGGTTCTTCTGAATTCTCCGATGAAATGTTCAATTCGTGGAGAGTTCTCAGGCAATTTGGATGCCCTTACACGAGAATTCGATGGAGATTACACCTCAAATACAAATACAGTGACTCTTCTAGTAGAAGGCAATGATAAGATTCGCCTAGAAGCAAATATTTAGTTCTCTTCACTGTTCTGAATTGTTTTACATACGTGTTGTCAACCGAGGTTCTCTTCCTGCAGGAATGCTCTCGTCATTAGTTTCGAAAAGGCAGTAACGTGCACTTCTCTTTCGTCTAAATTCCGCGGAGCGTTGTCTCTACGTTCGATAGACAACCGCTCCGAGTGAATTAGACGAATGAAAAATGCATTTTACTATCGTTTTAGAAACCGTACTCACCATCCCTCTTGGTGATGTAGACATCAATCTCGACTGCACAATAGAGTAGCTCTCCGAACAGTCCCAAGTAGAGGAGGATCTCATCTATGAGCTCATTTCTGCTGTGCTCCGTGTACGAAAGATGACGCATTCTGAGTTTAGTGATCCATAAAAAGGCAAGTACTAATTTGATTGACACTTGGTTGTTGAACAATATTTTTGTGAAAACAAATGTTACAGTGTTGAATTTTAATTTTTATGATCGTCATCAGTCTTCGAAATAAAAAAAAAATAAAAAAGTTTTATATTTTAGTGTTGTCATATATAATATGTACCATTAAAAATGTAAATAATCACCTCCACATTGCTATAAGACAAGCCAGCAGCATCACCAGATACATCAAAAGGTCGAAGGAACCGAATACTTTGACTGCCTGAAATGTGAAATAATTAATTATTTTAGAATTTCGCGAGTTTCTCCTAGAATATTTGATTCCTAAAGAGCAAAATATTGATATTTATCATCGAGCGTTGCTTTCGGCTATGCTTCTTTGATTTGATATTAGTCAGCATTTAACGTTCTTTTTCGGAAGATGCTACCGTAGTCCAGTGCAATCAATCAATAACGATGACCACTTACATTATCGATTTCACAGTTGTCACTGAACACTTTGTACATTCCCATGGCGATAAAGGACATAATGAGGAAGGCCACACCGATGAAGAGACCGTACGAGGAATATCTGTAAATAAATAGATTTAATAGGATTCCTTAACAACAAAAAAATGAAAAAAGCGAACTGAGTCGTGGAAATTGGACCTGGGGCATAAATTTATCGCAAATCTGTCCCTTTGGCAATTACGGTGAAAATGTCCATTAGTGATTCTAGTACGGTAAATTTGTCGTCATTCTTCTCCGTGAAGCGGGTCTATCAAGGAGTGAGATAACCGCGTTCCAGGGAAGAATGAAAACAAATTTACCGTTTTAGAACCTCTAGAAACCATCACTAACGAGCAGTCCACATGCAGTTTGCTCCTCCTCATTGCTCGCTGCACGTTGTCGTTGTGGTGCTCCCCTCTGAACAAACTCAATGTTTTATTCTTCGCTATTCTGTGAAATCTATCGAATGAGCTATCACACATGTCGTAACTCCAAAGTCACCTCAAGCACGGTACGAGTCAATGTTTTATTCTTCGAAATTCTGTGCCATTTCATACATTTTACGAAATTTCGCTTGTGTTTCACAGCACACATAAAATGCTGTTTGTAGTACCATATCAGTGGACCTTGGTCATTGTGTTTATATCATACAACAAAAACAGTCACCACTAACTCATCGATGTGTTTCCATATGATTAATGAGACTGCAAATGCGATGATCGCAAAGTCGACGAGGAAAGTGATTAATGCATTGGCCATATCACCGAAGTGCCTGCAATTCTACTTTTTATTGCCAATTCTGAGAAAACACGTAAGATCTTGTATAAATAGTCCGGATTGTGAAGGCCCTCCCTAACAGAAGAATCTCTTCATTTCCATCTATTTATTTAGAAAATCTGATTTGTTTTTGGATAGTACCCATGAATTTCATATATAAATTTTGGGGACGAGGACTGACAATTGTAACGCAAAGATACCTAGATACTAATCTTTTCTGTGAAACATACAATTTCTTTTGCTTTTCATTTTTCCTGAGTCTCTCAATAAGAAACTCTTTAATCATGAGCGTGAGATCCAAGCATAACTGAGCATAGTGAAACATATTTGAACAGATGCGAGCATCCGCCAACAGTTGAAAATGAAAATAACTATGTGTCTGAAAGGTTAACTACAGCAGTCATCTTTCATTTGCTTGTCCGATCAGGTGACCTCTTTTGTCTTTACTTCACTTATTTCTTCTAGAACTTAAATGACAGGTCGACTTGCGAGTTTGAATGAAGGGATATTAATGCATGTGATGAAACATATTCGAAAATGTGTCCACTCACACAGGGCTCCCAGTCGTAGGTACAGACTGCCAGCCCCTTCACCTCCGAACTGCGGATAGGGCATACGCCAGTACTGAATCGTACAAAACAGTACAAAAACATACGAACATTAAACATCATTATGTGATTTTTGTTAATACTCAGTAAATCCAAGTCATCGGTGTCTAAACAATATTGAAGAACTAAATAATCAATGTGAAACGTAAGTGAAACACTAAAAACCGATAGCGCAAGGCGGCGTAGCTCTGCCAACTATTCTCGTCACATTTCTATTGCCATATCTTATTTTACATTGGCATAATTAATAAATATGCAAAAACCCACAGCAGTGCTGTTATGTGTGAGCTTCTCAACGATTTTCAAGAAGTAGTTGTAACATCCTGTAAAGAGCATTCGTAATCAGAAATCAATCAATATTCGAGTCGTTCTGTAATCAATGAAGATTTCCCACCTGGATACAAAACAACGAAGTACATCCACAGCAGGAATAGCGTGCCCAGTCCGTATATGTCATCATGGAAGATCTGGAAGAAATATCTCACAAAAATGCAGTTTGATCCTAGAGGGTTACGACGGATTCTGGCTAGCAAGTTGCTGGGATGGTAGGGGCTCAATATCGGTAAATCTGTCGTCATTCTTCTCCGCTGTGCATTTCTCGCATTCCCTGATAAACAAAAAACAACCAGTTACAGACTCCCCCGTGATGAATCCAATATTTGTAATGTAATAATTTTGACTATAAATACTAAACGCCTTCTTTCCGTTTTCGATACAGTCTCCCCCGCGTGCTTGTCCATCCTCCACGAGGGCGATACTTCAACGGACAAGGAGAATATAATGAGAATGAAGGCGTAGATGGAGGACATTATGGAGACGAACTTCATCCTGCACATGGGTAAAGTTTTTTCTAGCAACTAGGTGTTCTAAAACGGTAGTAGAGTGCATTCGTCAATGGTAAAAAATCTCGAGAAGCGGTTGTATATCGTATTAGTGACACATTTTCTCTTAGTGAATCAGACAACAGACGAATGCACCCTGCTGCCGTTTCAGACACCCCACTAGCAAACGCTGAGAATGAGTAGGGGAAATATGAGGCATTCTACAGGTTACAGGTTCGCTAGTGTTTCATGACCTTTTTTGATTTTTGCTATGACTAAAACATGAAATTCACCTCGCTTTTGTCCGTCCA
The DNA here is from genome assembly GCA_014805445.1 of Diplogasteroides magnus. Taxonomy (NCBI): domain Eukaryota; kingdom Metazoa; phylum Nematoda; class Chromadorea; order Rhabditida; family Diplogasteroididae; genus Diplogasteroides; species Diplogasteroides magnus. Next base: position 2,659 of record JACMIF010001398.1, on the reverse strand, counting down.
TCTCTCGTAGTCATTGGTGTAGGCAGAGGACACGATTGCTAAATGTTAATCGTCAGAAGAAAGAAAGGACAATTGATCGAAACAAAGAGATATTTTGGTACTTATCGACCGACTGAAACATATAATAAATAGCTGCACTGAGCACTCGCATTGAAAAAATATTCTTGCCAACGCGTATTAGCATGCTGAACAATTACGAACCATACATTAGTCACTTGTTCATCTTGAAAACAAAAAAAAATTGCTCCATTAATTATGGTAAAATTGACATTTGGACATCTTTCTCAATTCACGAATAACGAAAAACATTGCGGTACAAGGGCACAATGGACAAACGAATTTGTCGTCATTAGTCACGGCGCAAATATCCATTTCATGACGGCTTTTAGCCCAAACTCACACATTATCCTGCCCTGGACACTTCTTCTTCTGGTTGATTCTGTTGAATAGCGACAGATGGTGAAAACACAGTGACCATCTTGCTCGAGAGTCTCCACCATAGTGAAACCATTATAAAACACGGATTCCTTCCCGTCTCTGTGTGAGGATGGAGAGTTATCTGAATCACAATAGGTTGAACAACGAGAGTGAACGGCTCAGAAGAGGGTTGTAATGATAAATCATGGCTAATACCACTACTAATCCACTACACACCACGGGAAAGGCACACAAAACACGGATTCGCACAGTTCGTTCACTCAAAGTGGGGAGTGCGCCTGGTTTGTAGTTCATTTTACATGGAGTCCCTTCTTCCATCAGGTGCTACATCATTTATCATAAGTCTCGCAATGTTTAAATAGTTATTTATGTCCGAGACAATTAGATACGATCGAAAAACACAACAACGGAATCATTTATGTCGGTTATGAAACGTAATTGATATTTGGGTAGGTTCGCGATTTTGAACTGCTATTCTCGTCGATTATTTCTGGAGAAAAATACCGAAACTCTCGCTTCTCTTATGAAAAAAATGACATTTCTTCTCTGTTACAGAGAGTCTGCAGAGGCTCCACCAAAGAAAATTGATAGAACATTAAAGTCTTGATCGAGACGTTCCTTCTTCGGCCTTCCTCCTCTTGGTTGGCGAGTCCCTGCGGATTCAATTCCGAGACGAGGGGGGGGGGAAGGGGGAGGCGACCGCCCGCGACGAATGACTCGGAGTAGAATCCATAGAAACACAGTTAGTATATTATCTATTGGGGAACGAATGCATACTTTGTTTAGCATGCTCTTGAACAGACCATTTTGCCCCGTGTATTATTGTGATAAACGGAGTTAAAAGTTAGCCCCTATATGTTGAGCGTGAAACCTATTCAAAATCATGGCTAATGGTCAGGTTGTTTGAGAGTCTCCGCCAGAGGAAACCATTATAAAACACGGATTCCTTCCCCTCTCTGTGTGAGGATGGAGAGTTCTCTGAATCACAATGGGTTGAACAACGAGAGAGAACGGCTCAGAAGAGGGTTGTAATGATAAATCCTGGCTGCTACTAATCCACTACACACCACGGGAAAGGCACACCAAACACGGATTCGCACAGTTAGTTCATTCAAAGTGGGGGATGTGCGCCTTGTCTGTAGTTCATTTTACATAGACACACGTCTCCTATCAGGTGGTACATCATCTATCATAGATAGTGATCGCATCATGGAACATTATTGACAACCGTCCGTTTCTAGCCGTCTAACTTCATTTCAAGCAGTCGTCTATCACATAGGAGAGGAAAGTTGTGAACAACGATCCGTAACGCGATCACTAATCATAGATCGCCACAAGACAAGTCTCGCAATATTTAAATTGTGATTTAAATTCAGGCAAAATTTTGAAATGCTATCGAAAAACACAACAATGGCTTCATTTATGTTGACGATGAAACGTAATTGATATTTGAAGAGGTTCGCGATTCTGAACTGTTATTTTCGTCTATTATTTCTAGTGAAAAATGCAGAAACTCTCGCGTCTCTTAAGAAAACATTACATTTCTTCTCTGTTACAGAGAGTCTGCAGCGACTCCTCCCAAGAAAATGGATAGAACATTGAAGTCTTGATCGAGACGTTCCTTCTTCGGCCATAACTCATGCTCAGAATCTCATTTTCTTGTAAATATTAGGTTGGTGCATATGTTTCGGCAACTTTCATCTTTATCATACAAATTAATAGTTACAACAACAAGCGATTACACATATGCTCCATCGGTATCTATTACCTTCTGCCATCGCTCAGGCAGCCCTCTTTCCAGAACTCTGGAAGCTGGTCCTTGAAATAAGTCTTCAGCCAAGATTCGACTTCGTCTCGGTTCTCGAAGTCCTTCTTTTGCAGCTGATGTTGCAGATTCGAGAAAAGGTGGTAGTCGAAGGGGGCCAAGTCCGGGGAATAAGGAGGGTGAGGGAGAATAGTCCATCCATATTTCGAGAGCTCAGACTTGACTTTCCTTGCAACGTGGGGTCGGGCGTTGTCGTGTTGGAAGTATACTTTGTGTCCTGCCAAGGCCGATTTTTCCACTTCGGCCTTCACCTTCCGTAGTTGTTTAGCGTAGACCTCAGCATTGATCGTTGACCCCACAGGCAGCAGCTCCCAGTAGTGCACTCCATGAATACTCCACCAAACACACAGCATGAGTTTCTTCGGGTGAAGTTCCTCCTTCGGGACATCTTCTGGC